>JAITYZ010002304.1:0-19632 GCA_027744595.1 Paronellides praefectus
GGGGGATCGTAAATGTAACCATCAGAAGCGGCATGGGTAGCGATGACCCTTGGAGGAGGGGCTACCACGCGTTGTACAGGCCTAACAATATGTGGTGTGGAATGGTGGATATTCCTAACAACGGTCGGTGGAGCTGCAAGTCCTGAAGTTGCCCTTGCTTTAGGGGCAATTACGACTGAACTTCCGGCACCTGCGATAACGGTAGCTTGGGGATGTGCAAGGGCAACATCCCCTCCAGAACCAAAAGAACGGTAACCAGCACCAGATCCACTGTAGGCTTCAGCTTCTGGTTGGATGACGGCGTGAGCTCCAGGACCAACAATCGCTGTGACTGAGGGAACTGCTGCAGCCACATCCCCACCATTTGACGCTAGATTTACTCCTTGACCAGTCCTTGCATCGTGAAGGTTCAAACGGGCACTGTCACGCGGCGGAGCTGGACGCAATATAAAGTTTCAGAAAATTTGTAAATTGAAATCGTTATGTGGGGCAATGTGATACATTGGAATTTTTGCTTTACCAACAACAACAGCGGGTGGAGGAGAAATTACATTAACCACTTCCCTCACTTCGGGAACAACAACCCTCCTTTCAATCACTGGGACACGGCGAGCGGTGCTGTGAAGACGTTCCTTGTATAAGACTTCTGTTTTGGGTCTAATTACACCGCACCATACAAAAATCACAAAATCAGTTTCCACTTGATATTGAAATTATGTATTATATTTATTTAAATTCCCCAACAAATTTAATACTAACCTGTATCCTTTCCCATCAGCAAAGTAGTGAACTTTAATTGGAACTCCGTCAGGTCTGACATAAAGACTTTCACCTTCAACCGTTCCATCAGACAAGCGACGCTCAGCTACATATCTATGCTCACCTGTGTAGGCATACCTGAACCATGCCAAAAAAAATTGCAATAAATCATCAATACATAAAAAGTATCCACAAATATAATGTGCTATCTGCTAAATTCATCTAGTCATAAAGTCATTTCACTTTATTGACTTTTCATGAGATTTTCAATATTAAAACAGGAAGAGAATTTCTTGTTATTTTACAAGAAAAATGCTTAAATTGTCTTTCTCGGTCGCTTATAATAGAGTACCAGAAAATATTTTTGTAACTCGCACATGAATAATATGTATAGTACATTAGGTGCGTATAAACGGACTCGTATCACATCATCACGAATTTTCATACATTATCCATGTATAAGCCCAGGATGACGACAAAGGTCCCGTGTGGTTGGCTTTGTTGTTTATGTATTGTACAGAGTCGGGTTATAAAGGTTATATGGTATAACATTTTTTATAACAATGCAACAGAGAAAAGAAGATGTAGTTGAGCATGTACATAAATCCTTCATTTCACGCATAGGTGATGATCGGGTTGAATGAACGCACAAAAAAATTTGCATGCTTTTCAATATTCATTTTATGCTTGAATTCACTTTTTGTTGCACGAAACAGGTAGGTATCAATTTTAACTGTTACTATTCGGTTTCTTCGGAAACAATTACACAATGTCTTGCCTACTTAATATTTTGGTGCATAAAATACGGCGAAAGTCGAATTTTTAATTTGTCGCAAATAACATAATTAAACGTCGTTTCATGTGACTTACTTGTAGCTTCCGTCGGGAAGAATTTCTTGGTAGTGAGCATCGGAAACAGAGGGAAGTGGGTAAGATCGCTTTACAGGTGGGCCACCTTGTACACTCAAGATTACTCCATAAATAATCAAGAGCACAAATGGCTAAAACAAACAAATATCACATTTAAAAATGAATGTACACAGTAAAATGAAAAAGATTTTTTTTTTAACATTTCTATAAAAACTTGATTTCTACAGTATGAGTATTATCGCACCTTTGAAACCCTGAAAAGCCCTGCCATTATATTACGTCTGCAAATATTATGTACACTGTACAGTGAGGATATATTATGCAATTTTACAAAAGAAATTAAAATTATATAACTTTAAAAAGAAGTCACTTTGCCAAACAAATTGAGACGTATAATTTTATAGAAACCCCTCTGCTTATGTCCGACGCGACATGTGAGAACTTGAGAACTGGACACAAATGTTCAACTGAAAAATGGTCCATGCTCACAGCATCAACGAAAACGAGAAATTAGCAAAAAGAACATTATCATCCTCTTAATCGTCGCCGTTGTTGTAGGGTATTCATAACTTATGGGGGGTGGTAATAATAGTATAACGATATGTTCAAACATAAACAAAAGTAACCAATATCACAATATTTATCATCATCGTCATCAGCATACCATGCTATCTATCCGTCCACATTATTATCTTGGTTTCAACAATACAAAACCCGAGGAAGGCCTTGGGCATTTTTCAGCGTAGGCTTAACATTTGGGTAGAGAGCCACAAAGAGATAGAACCAGGTAAATACTAGGAGGTGTAATAAGGACTAGGAACAAACTATGAGATGTATTGGCGGTGTTGTGTAGACAACAACGTAACGCAGCAGCGCAGTGTAAGAAACAGCAAAACAGGATTGATTTGATGATGATTACAATTTTGCACGGGATGCAATAATAACGAGCAAACGCAGTTGAGTTTAGCTCGTTAGAGTCAAAAGAAAATGAAAAGTTTCATTTTTAAAAAAATATATACGCATTGTACATACAAAGACATAATAATAAGTAGGTGCTTATATCGAAATGAAACTTGAACCCATTTAAAAATGACACGGATTCTGATTTTCTAAAATGAAATGGAGAACAAGTGGTCATCATCATCATTATTATAGAAGTAGCTTGTCCATGTCCATATTTAAAATAGATGATGATGAAAAGAATCTTGTTGATTGACTGATCCCTATTTTTTTTGCAGAACCATCCTGACCTTATTTATCCTCACAAAATATAGAAGATGGGCGGGGACGAATTTTGATTTTTTTTCTACAAACTTTTTTTTTTAATAAAAAACATTGGTTTTAGTATCTGCAGGTTTTTAAATTTGGACATATATGTCTGTGCATGGACAAAAAAGGTTTTTTATGTATGCGTGGGACTCAATGATGACAGTATTTTATGTATGACGATATAAGTAGATAAATGGCAACATCTTGAAATAAATTATTGATACTGTGTAATTACACGGTAGAGAGAGAGAGATAATCGAAAGGTGCAAAAAATCCTGCTGTGAGAACACCAAAGGCACAATCTCAATAAGATATTTTTGATAAAAAGACGCCAACACCAATTCATTAAGTCTTTTCGGCAATGTCATAAAAACAGCAAGGTTTCCACGTTAAAAACTGAGCAGACGTATCCATAATACTATAATCGTCACTTTTATGCGTTGGAATAGCAATAAATCATTTTTGGATGATATATTCGTAGCACGCTAAATGTCAGTCAGGTATAAAAGGAGAAGAGCTATATTATGAGCCGTGACAAAAAAAAATTATGCATTTCCTTACGCGTTTTTGAATTTCATTTATCAGGGGTGGGAGGGTATCATAAGATGGGATATGTTTGCTTTTGCTGGGATGATGTATGTTATCATCATCATAATAATTCATAACGAAAGATGGCCTAGACCTTGAACCATTTCCCATTTCGGCGGCACTTCTCCCAGCCCATTAAAAGAATATGAAAATAATTATTATTATTTAAAATGTATTTTTTCATTATCATCATTGTAATCAAAGTACATTGACGCAGTCCACACGTTTCAAATTTATTGTTGTACAATTCTCATAAATAATCAGCAAAAGAAAAATTAAAAATGACAACTTGCTTTGGCTTAATACTATATATATATTCATTTACACAGGTTGATACAGTGCGAAGTACAAAATAGGAGTTTGCTTTCATGCATTGCACAAATTCGCATTTTGTACTGCATTTTTTTAACTGACCTGCATTATTAAACAAAAATGCGACCATGATATCATAACATAATTTCAAATATGTACATATCTCCTTGAGTGTCCAATAATATATTATATATCACAAAAATTGCATTATTATTCCGATCGATTGCTTTCATGTTCTAATTGCTTGACTGCTTCTATCGTGTCAAAATCATGATTGGCTTCTATACTAATTCCTGAGGTTGGCTTGGGAGGCGTAGGCACTGCTGCAGGACGGATTCGTGTGTAGGAGTTTGTTTGGAAATCTTCCAGTTTTGGTTCAGGATCTCTGGCTCTTGCAGGTTGTCTCACAGCCTCCATCGATCTTTTAATCTCCGCCTGAATCATTTGTTCAGCTTCTGTTTTTACGTCGGGATTGGGATCCACAGGTATGAGATCCTTATAAACACGAGTATTTCTTGGTACATTTAATGAACGCGTTGCCTACAAATAAGTGCATATTTACGATTTAATTGTCATTATGAGAAACATATTTAAAGCCCAAAAAATCATAAATAATTATTGCCGTCATTTCATTTTCGTACTTTTGAGGTAACAATTGGTTCAAATCTCTTATCGTTTCTCAGTAGCTTTTCCACCTCGTCCGGCAACTTTTTTAAATCCTCCACAGCTTTTTCCAGTGCTTTGGCCGTTCTTTTACTTGAATGTATGGCAGGCTTTGAGAAATCGTGGCAGTTATCCTCTATATCTGTAGAGGTGGATCCTCGTGAAGACGATTTTTTCCCGTCTGTTAATTTTTGTTCCTGAAGTTGTCGAGCAAGATTTTGCGCAGCTTGCTCGTAAAGCTCTTGTCCATAATCTACCGCACGGAAAGGTACATTCTTGCCAGCATTATAGTCCCAAACAACGCTCGTTCTGGCTTGCGTTTTTGAGATTTCGCGAGAGTGTGGCACATTTTTTGCTTTGAACATCTGACCAGACTTAACAGTTGAGATGAAGTTATGGGTGGGCGGCGGCACAGATGAACTTTTAGAAGGCCGTTGTGGTTGTTTCTAAAAATTGCCCAAAGATATATTGTTTAAATGAATCCTATATATGTGGGAGAGATGTATAAATTAAAAAGCCATACATAGTATTAAATAATGGGAAATACCTTGTCCTTTCCTTTGTTGAGGGACGGAGCTTTCAAAGACCTCGCCTGACTTTCTGGCTGTGGAGGAACAGGTACGTCGTACGCATAACTAAAAGCGCACGGAATGTGTAAATTCAATGCTCCATTTTGAACGGAAACACCTGCCTTGCGTCTTGAAGTTGAATCGGTATTATTCTCAAAATTATATCCTCTTGGTAGAGATGACGGCATGAAATCTATTTGCTGCATTCCTCCACCGTCCACCCCGACGGGATGCCGATACGCGTAGTAACCTACGGGAGGAGCTTGTCCATTTCCTCCTGCTGATGACTGGCCAGAGGAAGATGAACGAGAGGATAGTGACATTTTTCTTCACTGAATTCTGAATAAAAAAATTAACAACACAATCAAAAATCGAAGGAGCCTAAGCCTAATAAACGAGATTTCATGACTCTGTCCTACTGTCTGTCTTGTCAGGAAGGGAATGAGTGGTGGAAGCACGTATGGTACCCGTATTAATAGCGGTCAGGAGACCAATTTTCATGTCAAGTCTCCATCAACATATCATGAGAAAAGCATGACAGAAGAATTGGTACCAAAAATATCCATTTTCCGAAGGAGACTACTGGTAACTGGTATAATATGCATGTTACCCTGAGAAGCTCACACATTGAACTGGACAAATTACTCTAGAATTCCCTTCTTTTCTACCTCAAAGCAGCTGACAAAACCGCACATAATTCTCACACGGGAATTTTTTATTTCCAAGAGTCGACGTAACAACTTTGTTTTTTTTGTTTAAGCAAACAAAAACAAGCAGAGAAAGCACCTGTCTCCTGCCCTGCCTTTCTCCGCATTCTTATGTCCGGTTTGTGAGAGAGTATAGGTTATATTATGCAGAATTGGATGAAGAAGGTAGAATGTAAATAGATACAAAGTGAATCAAACCAACAAGGGAGAAAACATGGAAAAGGGAAGTGTGCCGTGCCATGTCATGTCATCACAATTGGATTTCAAATGCAGTCTTTGTTTGCCAGCGGGGTGCGTGTTACAATAGCATTTTTCTTTCTTTTTTCAGACACAAGAACATGTCTTAAGATCATTTAAAGCTTCCCATGCGGAAACATAATTCCACCGAATAAATCAAAATGTGTACACGCACACAAATAATGGAGACGAGAAGAACACATGGACAAGACAAATAGACAGCAGAATATTCTTTATCTTGTACACAGAAGAAAAATGTTTAAAGACAGCCACGTGCAGTGATAAAATGGAATATGGAATGGAGCAATTTGTTCAATAAATACTTAATCGTCTCTATTTTACGAATAAAACGCTCGTAAAATGTAGTGCGGAGATTGGCAATGGCTTTTTTGAGCTCTCTTCTCGTCTTCTCTTTTATACGCGTATGCATACGTACGTATATGGGGGAAAGGGGGAATGGGAATATTGTCTCTTGAAATAAAGAGTGGAGGAGTAAACCGATCGATATACTATACATATTTCTATTTAGTTTATTACTTTCTGGGCATGCCAAAAAAATAATGAATGAATGAACAATGAATAGAAATTGAATGGCTCTCTGAAGGCTCTGATGATATGCAGCTTTCTCTTCAGTTTTAGCACGTCTTTACAATTTCCAATAGATAGGTAGGTACCTAGGTATATATGTTCTAAAAATCATGTCACTTGCGACAAGATAAGTCCAACTTTTTTCTGTTTTGGTTTAATTTGTCACTATATGTAAATTGAACAAATTATTCCCGGTAGCTATAATTTTCCCTACCTGCTAAATATAATTTTTATGGGACCCGTGGTACTTACCTACCCAACCAAAAACTGAAGGTCACAGACATATGTATATATTAAGTCCGAAACTGTTTGGAAAAAAATATTAGCAATTGATGGTACCTGGCACATGAAACGCTAAAACTACAAACAAATGACATAATTTCAGTATATACAAGTTTCTCCAGAACTTTAATCCTATAATGAATATGAATGGTAAGTATCGCAATTACTTGACAAAGTCGACAATAACGACGCAGCAAATTAGTGAAATTACATGGTACAGTGCAGTAAAACTCCTATATAGGTACTTTATAGTCAGAAAGAGCAACTAGACTTTGTAGCAATTAAACCTACATACATCTATTTATCGATTATCACCACCTATTTTTCAATAAATACCTCATGACGCAAGCCCAGAAAATAAATAAACTTGCTAACTGTCGTGTCGTGTCACCATTTACCATTATCAGCTGACGACTTCACACGCGCATTTTGTAAATCACAAATTGTAATGAAATAAATTAATAGTTAATAACTTTAAACTCACCAATAGATCTGCTGCACTTTCCCTCTGAACGAGACTATTCCTTAATGGTAATTAACAACCGTTTTTGTCAACTAAAATGATTACGTTCAAAATAAAACATTTTGAAAAGCAACAATTTATTATTCTGTTCTTTCTTTCATTCAAAACAAATAAACTTTTTATAGAATCTTCAAAATTATAATAACAACACTACATTTTTAATGGGGAAGGCTTCTCAGGAAGTTCTTGTAATCATAGTGACATGTAACGTTGTATTATCCTATTAACTGATAATGATAATAAATTAAAAATCAAGAGTTTTAGACAGATTCCCAAACTAATCAACTGCTTTTCACGGAGTTGTTGTTTTGTTTCTGACACTTTCAACTTTTTATTGTTGATGTTTTGATCGCGGCTAAATGAAAAGCAAGAGATAGCGGGCTGAAGGGGATGAGATGATTTGTTGTTGTGTTTTTGTCTATGTGTCTGTGTCTTGTCTTTGTTCATTTAGGGTTGCGGTTCTATAGCAAGAAGTAGGTATGCATAATATGATTTTTTTTATTGCAGTTTGAATAATTATGTTAATTATATTAGTTGAATGTTTGAAGAAATAAACTGGATTATATAATTTTCTTCGTAATTTTTGAATGATGTTTTAGTTTTATTTCAATAATTTAAGAATTTCCATTTTTACATTGATGGCCATGAAAGTTTTGTTTTTACGGAAATCTTTTTTGCTTTTGTTTTTGATTTTTTACATGATTATATCAACTGGTGGAAAAAGAACAATTAAAAAAATTAATATGATTCTAGTAGTTTATTTGTAGATCGTTTGTATGTTTAGGCAAGAACGATGTTGCCAAGGGAGCGGAGACCAGCGAGTTGTTGATAAACTGGTGTGTGGATGGCAACTGGAGAAGCAACTGGGACTTCGTGAACGATCTTACGGACAGTGATCTCTGGTTGGATTTGAGTCAATTGTGGGGTGATTTGAGTGTGAGTGCGGACTGGAGCAAGGACCTTCTCCTTGGTGACAAGTGGTCCAAAGTCACCAGCTTGAGCGGCTCTGACAGTGGCAATCTGAAAAAAAAGTTGCGGGTAGCACAGAGTAATGTTATTAACAGTTCTGTTGAAGTTGTATTAAACAAAAGGTAAAGTGTATTTTTAAATTTAATGATGTCATACTTGGCCAGAGCGGGCCTCGACGACAAGGGCATCAGCGGCTGGTTGGACAGCAATGGTTTGGGGGAGAGCTAAAGAAGATAATTGAACAGGGTTAACAAGTTGAACTACACTGGGGATTGATTGGATTGGGGAGCCAGGGATTGGGAGTTGGGGGGAGTTACCACCTTGATCTCCACTCATTGTACCATTCTCATTTGGTGATTGGGTTGTGGTTTGACCACCTGGTGGGGTAAGACCAGGAAGGGTGGGTTGGTCACCAATTGGTGGGAGGGTTGGGGCATCCCCGATAGGGGTGGAGTTAGTTGGAGGAGGAGTGATTGGGGAATCTGCTGGGGGTTCAGGAAGCCCAGGAATTTGACGGGCAAAAGCATAATGTGGGATACCTGAGAGAGCAAGTGGGGCAGCGGCAAGGGAGGGCTTGACAATAGTGTTTTGGTAGCCAGTGACTACGGGTCTATTTTCATAATGAATGGTCTGGTACACGGGGGCTTGGAGGAGGGAGTGTTGTTGGGCCAACAAGACACCGGGGGCAGCCATGGTGGCAGCAGCCAAAAGAGGCAAAAAGATCTGCAAAAACAAACACAAGCACAGCTTTTTTTTAAAAAAAATCAGTTCACTTTTTTCGAAGGATTTCTTTTGCCTCTTGAAACTTTTGTTTTTTTAAAGATTGTAAAATTATCACGGCATATCTTTTGAGAAATTCACTTACCAATGCGTTCATGGTTAATTTGTTTTTTTGGTTGTAGTTTGTTCAGCTAACTCGGAGATTTGGCGATTGAGTGACGTTCCACAGAGTAAAATGGCCGCTTTTATACCAACCCTCAAAAACTGTTTACTTCAAACTGGTCGTCATATTACCATCCGCGTTTTTGCACTCACATTTTACATTGTTAGCGTCATTTGAAACAAGATCCTGATCAGAGAGATCAAACCCATGTCATGTTAAAGCAGAAAAGATGCAGAGAGCACACAGCGAGTCTTAAAAAAATCGGGTTATACGGCCGATACTATCAATACATAAAACATCATCATCATCATCGTAATCATCATGAGTGGCAATGCTCGCATTATGACAAGGATTGTTTAAAAAAAGCTTCTCCTGCTCAACGTGAAACGCCTTTGTCGCCAGTCATGAAATAAAATATTAAATATAAGCCATGCTAAAATTTTGTATCTCTACGATGGCTTATTTCCAGGTGCATTAAAATGTGTCCTAGATAGTAGTAGTGTTTTTTCTTGAACACATTTTTAATTTTAGCCAGAATTTTCATTAACTCTATAGTAGTTTTTCTAGAATAGCTTTGATTCTTTTGATACTTGCCCATTATTATCTGAATATTAATGAGGGATCGAGCAGTCGAAAAAGGTGTGACCCCACAAGAATCAAACCCAAAAAGGAGCCAAAGAAAAATGGATCATGATATTATAGATTGGTTCTCTTTGGTGCAAAAAATTGTGCACACTGCTGGATTTTTTGTTCTCGTTCTTCTTTCCAGTAGACTAAACCTACGTTACGCTAATGTGGTGGTATTATGGCAGAAGAGATTGGTGGTGTCGCTCAACCTGACAGAAAAATTGTCAAGCAAAAAACAAAATAGCTTCTCTCACAGCATGCATGATGTTTTATATTTTATAGACTGTGGAGGTGTCTCATCCTTTTTAGCACCAGCACCCCTTATATCTATTGTATTAAATGTTCTATTTTATGGTGTTTGATATCATTATATTGTCACATGGTTAAATTGTATGATGCCACTTCAATTAATCAATACAGGTACATATTTTTACGCTGAGAATGAAAATGAAGCATCACGCACAGATTGTATGCAATAAGGGAGTCACATGCTATAAAAAGTCATAAATTTAATAATATGATTATATATGCAAATTATTATGACAAGGAAAAGAGACTACATAAAAAAACAAGTTCAACTGCAGCAGGTAAGGCTAGGCTGGGCAAGCAGACGTTACATCTATTGACAGTGTTGATGGTAATTTTCGTGATGCGCTAAATTGGAAGTCTACTTCTCGGTTCATATCTAACGATCACATTGACGTAATGAATAGGACAAAAAATAAGTTATCTAATTTGTTAATAACAATATTAATTCTAAATGTATAGCTTAGGTATAGCCATTTCATTTGGCGTTCTATCGTTATAATGTGATTTTTAAATTGGCATACATGTTCCAGTTCAGTTTTTGTTTGGAATTTCCATTTCTTTCTAACTTCACTTGCGCTATAATTCGCCAATTATTACTGGAAGGACTTTTGGATTACAGGTAAGATTACATTCTGGCTGCAAAAAGTGGAATTCCTGTATTACTCTCACACAAGCTAAAGCTGTGCATTTATTTACGAAGAAAATTACGTTGTCATTCGCCAATTATAACGGTCTTATATGTGTATCATAAACTGTGTATGAATGGTTAGTGTTTTAAAACACTATGCTATTTCGATATAACAGTTACCTTAAGTTACTGTAAATAATTTTTCACGTGTCCAGTCAAGATATGAATGCCCATGGTGATAGTAATCCAAGTTTCTCATAAACAATGTTTTATGGTCACGATTCGCCTTTTTATTATGGACATAGGCAGTAGAGAGAGATACCGAGATTCACCTCAGTTGCGGTTTACCTTTTCAGCTCCCATCATGAACATGAAGTTGTATAGCAGACTAGCAAGCAGCTATTAAGCTACATACATATTATAACAAGCCGAGTGAGGAACTATTAGGCACGCACAAAAGTAAAGAATAGTAAAAAATTGCATACATATTTCTCGCGAATATCACGCCGCGTCGCCTCATTTTGCAATTCGTAAAAAAGTGTTTTATTTGCGGTTTTGTTTGATTTTGAAATAAAAGAAAATGGGACGATAGAGGAATTGGATAAAAAAAATTTCATTAATTAAAATTCCATTGATGGGCGGACTGAAAAGCTTTTTAGCAAAAGAGCACCGTTTTCCTTTCCCCGGTGCCATTGTGTTTTACAATTGCGAAAGAATAATATAAAAATCTCAACTTGCAGTTTACTCCGTTCATTCCAAATTCCAGTTTGTAGTAACCGCTATTTCATATTTTAATTTATCAAGACATTTATCTGATAATTTTTTTTGAAATTTTATTATTCTTTAATGAAGTGGAGCGAAAACAACATTTTTTTCTTCAAGTTGTACTTTGTACTTAACTGGTTTTAGGTATAAAAATAGCCGGCCTCATATACTATACGATGTAGTCAATTTGAATTTATTTATGGACGAGAAATGGAGTTGATGCAGGTTACTTTTTTTTCTTTTAAAAGATTAAATCAGTGAAATACACGAGAAAGGTACCGTTGGCTATATATGTTCAATAGTGGTTTGAGTACCTACATGTTTCACTTGTAGGTGGTTGTTGTAAATTTTAAACTTAATGTTAAATTTCATTGCAAAATTCAAATCAAGTTGGCAAAACTTCTCTCTTGTGGAGTAGTGACCGATCTTACGCGTCTTCATTGAGTACAATGATGCCCATTCTGCCATCCATCCCGGTGAAATGTATTGTATATCTGAACATTTTCCATTGATTATGACATGACAAATGAACAGATAAATGCAATAATAAAAGGTGAGTAATGAGAAGTTGTCTATAAAAAGCTTATTTCAAAAGTAGTTTGAAGACGAGCTCACATTAATATTATATGTATTTTCTCTTCGTGAGCATGGCATCATGGCATGCACAGTAAATAAAAAAAGTGGAGTTCACTGATGACTATGACTGTATATTTAAAAAAAAAACTGCTAGACAACGACAACAAGAAGGCAACTGAGGTAGGTTCGTAACATTTGATATTTCTGATTGTTTAACAACAGAGCGACAACTTTAAAAGCTCAAGATATAAAAAGGATTGTTCAGAAACCGGAAAAGATTGGATTTTTCGCAGTTTGTTGGTTGAGGCATCATTATGTACTCCCTTCCATTTCTGACAATCACAACAATAAAAAAATGCAGAAGAGACAACATTCATAGGTATATTTTCAAGAGTTCATAAGCGTGCACGCACATACATAAAGATATCACCTGTAAAACAACAATGAAAAGAAAAAGCATTAACCTTTTTGTCTCATTTTGTCAGTACAGTTCTTACTACTATTCAGGTCTCAAAATATCTCGATGATTTTGACAAAGTTTTGTAAAGTTATATGTTGCTACTATTGAAAAAAAGTATTCTTATCCCAGAAATTGAATTTAACAAAAAAGGTCCATATCATACCCGTATAAAAAACACCTGCCTGCGCCGAAAACATTTATTTTTGCCTGAGTACATTTTTGCTTCTTGTTTCAGTTCAAGAGTACAAAATCATAAAATTAGATACATTTTGTGCTTTAAAGTATATTAAAAGCTGATATTCCTAGTAGGTATTTTTTATACATTCTCATGTGGCTTGTCGAGTTTTGAAAATGGAAGATGATACGCCAGCTATAGCCCCTGGGTCTCAACTTTTATTACCAACATTGAGGTTATTTCTTGTTTCTTGTGTGTAATCAAATCACTACTACTACTTTATGCACGGAGCATCTCATTTCATTCGGGGAGTTTCATAGATATGCTTAAATTAAAGGTGCCATGACAACTAGTCGAAGAAATACAATACCCACTACTACCCACTCAGCTCCTCAAACTAACTTGTCTTGCTACTACAAGTACAAAAGTGCTTTTGACTATCACTTTTATCTCTCCTCCTTAACCTTTTTTTCATTGTCTGAATCTACAAGCAATAATGAAAAAGCGTTGTAAAAAGCAAAACGTAAAATAAAGATTTTTTTAGAATGATGCAATACTCTTCGCACTCATCTTGTTTTGCCAGATCTGATACGACTGGAGGAATGTTGTAGAATAGTCACGAAAGAAAAAAAATCTTCACGACTCTCTGGTGACGGGCGTGGTCACTTTTAGACTTTCAACTCGATTAAAAAAATGTTTCTTCGGCTGGGCTGACTTTATTCAACCACAATCAAACATGTACATTATATATTGCGTCTACTATCCACCTCTCCTCTACTGAAAATGTTGATGGTCCATAATAATTTATAATGGGAATTTGTGTATATACCTACCTACATACCTACTTATACGATTTTTTTTGCAAAAAAGTTCAGTACATGAATATTGAGATAATATTATATATACATAATATGACCGTTTACACAGTTCAATCAATCCATCCAGTTTTCCATTCCAGGAGTGGACAAGGCCGACTAGAAAAAAAAGACAAAATCAACTCATCTTCTTTCCATAAGATTTTATGGAGATAACATAATGGATGCTTTATAATACCTGTTGTGCATACTTGCAGGTTCAACATTACACTTTAGTACCTAAATATTTATTATTTTATTACAATTACGAAACACAACTCATCACGTGTACCATTACGAGATCAATTATAAATGCCAACAATGCTTGTAGTCGATTCGCAATAAATTTGCGATCTTGCTAATGCCGCACCGTGCTATTGTACAATTGTACTACATTTGTTCTCCTATTAAACGGGTGGCAGATGGAATTTGCAAATTAACAATTTAATGTTGCAATTCATCACTATTAATTCTTATGCTGTGAAGAAAGCACAGAAAATTATGCTCAAAACTTTCAATTTTGAACAATGAACGGTATACCTAAAGTGTACGATCACGATCTTGCGTACTGACAACTTGTATGGACAGCTCCGGGAATAGGGGGTTGTTTTGGCAAAGGACATCCAACCGTTCATCAAGGCCGAATGTCCATTTTTTAAAAGAAATCTGCCCATTTAGCATAATTGCATCATGATATGGCAACCTGATAAAAAAGGATAAAAGGTATTATGTAATGGAAAACATTATTGAGTCAGTATTTTTCATGGAAATAAATAAAATAACCTGTTTGCCATCTTGTTCCAGATTCTAATTTGATGAATTATATAATTAGGAATTCACATCGATATATTATTTCTCCGGGTGTGCATTTTGTGTCTGCCTAAATGTCTGAGTTTGAGTACAGAAGAAAAACGTGTTTCTATAAAACCTCATCAAACTGAAAATACCCTTTATTCTTTTACAATTTAATTGCAAATTTGATGATTGATTTGATTATGCATATGCCAATGTTTTATATCCGCCTCATTCAACAACCAAGTTTGATTGTTTGTTTGTAATTGTATGTATAACCAAACCAAACCATTGTATTCTAAGAAAGAAATTTTGCAGTGTAATGATATAATGTATCTATTGTGTATATCGTTTGTTCCATAATTAGTGAAAGATGTAAAATGTAAAAGAAGTGTGGATAGGGGTTGCTTTGTCCGTAAGTAGGTATTCACATAGTGTATTATAGGTATGCATGTGTATAGGTAAGTATAATAAAATGACTTGGATAAAAATTTAATAACAATGGGTTTGTTTTCATCTTCATTTTTATAATCGCCACCACACGTAACTTCATCCTTAGAATTACATTGTTGTTTCATTAAAGCTCTGTATGTAGTAGAGAATCCCAATGCCAAAAACCTTAAAATGCGCATCAAGCTGGACCGGATTGTGCTTCAGGTCCATCTTTTCACGTATGCAGGTGTGCTTCTTCTTCCAGTATTCCGGTCCTGTCCAACTATAAAAATCTAAAACACGATACTTGTGTGTTGTTACATCATCATTGTCTCACCTTCCATTCCCAAAACTCAGGCTAACAATATTCTTCTTCGTGGACTATCATTTTATGGATCAATGTTGTTGTGTAGCAATTAAGCTGACAGAATAAAATATGAAATCCATTATTTGGGATGGGTGTTATGTATTCATGGATAACAAGTGGGTTGACCAGTAACCCAGAAAGACAAATGCTGGAAATTTTCTCGATACACATGTAAGATCAACTAACATTTCATGAACAATCTACCACCACCAAGCTCGGACATTCTACTTTTATTTGGCCGGTGGCTAAAACCCTATGTTTAGATGAAGATGAATCAAGAATGGATGGATGAATTATGCACTCTAAAGCTATTATAATAATTGAGGCTGGCATGGTCAGGGGAAGATTTAAAAAAAATAGGATACGTATAAAATGACTGGAAATCCGGACGGAATCTTCACTTCACTTGCAGTTTCCGACCTGATCCAACTCTCATTTCCAAATCATCTCAGTCTTTACGGCTTAACCAAACACCATCAACATGCAAACCGTAAGTGTAGCTTGACATTTGGTCAACTGGAAAATTGATTTCCCAAATAAATAATAATTTGAAACTGTTATTTTATTTATTTATTAGATTGCTGTTTTCGCCGCTGTCTTGGCTGTTGCCAGCGCTGCCACCATTGTGCAACTTCCATCCCACAACTCTGCTCACATTGAGTCTCACCGTTTGGGAGGTGCCTTCTCTTACTCCACCTCAGAAGGTCTTGGCCATGCCGTTGTCCAAAATGTTGCCAGCCCACTTGCCACCACCTACTCCGTCTCTGGCCTCCCAGTTAGCTCTTTGAACGGAGTCCAATACGTTGCCAACTCCAACAACCTCAACGGAGTCCAATACGTTGCCAACTCCAACCACCTCAACAGAGTCCAATACGTTGCCAACACCAACAACCTCGGAAATGTTGCCGTTGTCAGGACCAGCGACCTCAGTGGAGTCCAAAGTTATGTTCTTCCATCCACCTCCCTTGTCCAAGCCGGAACCCCAGCTGACACTTACAAGCCCATTGCTGGAGTTTCCCCACTCAGCAACGTTGGCTACTTGCCAGTTTCTTCTTATGTTATCTAAATAACTAATGTTGAGTTCTTTAGGATGTTTTCAAATTTCATTGGCAAACTAAAACCAGTTGACATTTGTTCACACTGGTTTTCAAAATAAAAATGTAGTTCACGCAAAAAAAAGTAAATTTGTCTACGGTTTTACTATCATAAAAATTCATTTTATTTGTCTTTCGAAAAATCAAACTACATATACATATATTTATAATGCGCATACCATGTTTCATTATATAGTCATCTTATCATCATCACATTGTCATTCTACTCAAACCATTTCTTCTTCCTTTTCCCACCTTCACTTCTCCCACTTGCGGAATCCATCCTTTGCTTATGCTTTGCTATAATTTTCTCTGTTTTATCAATTTTTTCAATTGGTCGCTTGGAAGGAACCTTTTTTTCTCTCTGTTTTCTGTCTTGCATCTTTCTCCCTTTTTTGGACTTTTTCGGCTTTAAACTATTCCTTGTGATTTTCCCTTTTGGTTTGAAACTAGGCACAGTTTGAACACCTTTTTTCCCAACTAACCCAGCATATTTGTGCGGCTGCTTCTCCTCCTGTTCATTGTTTTTGTTTTCTTCAGCAGCGTTTTGTTGAGGTTTATCTTTATTTTTACCCCCCTTATTTTTCCTTACACGCTTCTTGCTACCAATTTCTTGCTTAGCTTCATCTGCAGCATCATTTCCCTCGTCTTTGTTCTCATTATTTTCGACAATTTTTTTATCAGCATTCTTCTTGTTCCCTTGCTTCTTTAAATGCACATTTAGGTTCTTTTCTTTGCTTTTCTGTGCTCGTTTCTCCTTTGCCTTCAATGCCATTCGATTTTCCAACGAGAATTCTACAATGGGTCTCTGGTTAGGATTGAATATAGTCGGGTTGTTGTTAATTGATCGAAGAGCTTCGAGTGCATGTTCTGGTTCCCTAAAATTCACAAACCCAAATTCCTTTGATTTGCCTTTTCCATTTAAATCAATGTCTTTCATATCTCGCATGACCCGCGCCTAAATATATAGAAAAAAGGCAAATTTTAAAACATGTAACAATGACAATTTTAGAATGAAATAAGAAGGAGATCATTATCATATCTCTCGCATTGCACTCGATTAATATATTATGATACCTCAGTAATTCTCGCTCCAGGTCCAGCATGCTTTACGAACAATTTCCTTAATTTTGTATCCGAAAAAGTAGTGGGCAGATTGTGAACACACAATCTTGTTGGAGAAATAAAGATGTTGAGATTTTTTAGCATCTGCTTTTTGGTTTGATTGAGGGATGCACGCTTTCCCATATCTGAGCCCGAAACATCAACAGCTGCAGCGCTACCAGGACGAACGACTGTAAAAATTCAAGAAATAAGGAAAGTGAAAATCATTGGTGAACAAAATACAAAACCTATTTAAAATTATAAATATAAATGCTTCTTTCTACTTACATCCTTCTCTAACAAGGTACAAATTTCTACTGTCCGATTTCGGTTTCTTGTTGGTATCATTCTTGTTTTTATCGCTCACGCTCTCGTTTTTCTTCTCCTGAACTGGAGTAAATGCTTTCTTTCCCACCTTTTCCTTTGATAACGCAACTGATACACTAATTTGACGACCTTTTAGTTTGAACTCGGTAGGGTCAACGTTGTGCTGTTCCAGACATTTATCTGCCGCAGATTTGTATCTGTATTTTACAAACCCAGTACCT
Source organism: Paronellides praefectus (assembly GCA_027744595.1). Lineage (NCBI taxonomy): Eukaryota > Metazoa > Arthropoda > Collembola > Entomobryomorpha > Paronellidae > Paronellides > Paronellides praefectus. Next base: position 17,951 of record JAITYZ010002304.1, read on the forward strand.
TTAGGGTGCTCTGTTAGAGGATCCTTACAAAGTAAGGCATAATGTGTGGGGCCAAATTTTTCGAAAAACTGTTTGAGCTCATCTTCTGTAGTGTCAAACGCTAGGTTTCGGATAAATAATGTTTTTCCTTCTTCCACGTCATTAGATATTTGCTTTATCTTTTTGGGTTGGGAGTGAGACTTTTTGTCAACCTCAGAAGAGGAATCATCATCGTCGTAATCATCATTTTCTTCTTCATCACTTTCTTCGCTTTTGAGTTTTCTCTTTACTGTTGTTTTCCTTTCCAATGGTTTCTCTTCCTTGATTTCGATGACACTGACGTCCATAGATTCTTCTTTTAAGTGTTTTTTATACGGATCTAAAGAATTTAATTGACTTGAGTCGTCTTCCATTTCTGATTCTGGTTCATCTTTGATTACAACGGTTTCGTTTCTAACTGGAGTGGGGGTGGCGTCATCTTCAACGCTATCTTTCTTTCGGTTTTTCTCGTCGTCTGTCTGATACTTTTCTTTGGGTAGAGCCCAATCGATGGCAATAGGTCGACCTTTTGGATTAAATAATTCATTATTCCATTGGCATTATAATTAAATCGTGACATGACATAATATACTTTTGCTGGAAACTCGAGACTACTCAAAATGCAAAAAATTGAACTCACCAAGGAATGGTTTTAAATTTAACTCCTTGATGGCATTTGCAGCTTGGTATATGTTTTGATATTGAACAAAAGCACATCCAACAAGTTTTCCGTTTGGTTTCTTCAAAATATTTATATCCTTCAAATCTCCAAACTGCTTGAAGTGTTCGCGCATTTTTTCTTCAGTGACCTTAAATATATATATTTTTTACAAGTTTTGTAAATTAGATTAGATATAATCAAAATATAAAATATTCCCGACTACGTAGTATTCAAACTTGTCATCATACAAGATCATTGACCATATTGTGATTTAGTCATTAATATCGCGAGAAATCTTACCTTAAAAGAAAGATTTCTAATAATCAGCCTTGACTTTTTCTTTATAGCTTTTGGCCTCGGATCCTTCTCTTTGGGAGGAGCTGAACCTGCGATTGGCTCAAAATTAGCATTTCTTTGGAATCTCCCTCCGCCTTCCCCTCCAAGAGACGATCTGGCCTGTTCACTTCTCGCCTTTGCAAATTTGATATTAACTCGATTGCTTCCAATTTTAGTATTTTGCAATGTTTCCAGTGCTGTAGTAGCATCCTGTGAGAGCGCAAAGGTGACATACGCCACCGTTGTATCCTCTCGTTGTTTTTTCTTTTCTGAAACGCAAAAAGTAAAAATATACTTTTACGTTTACACTAACAAAAATAATGAATAATGATAAAAAAAGAGAAATGACAACTTACCATTTCCATCACGAGGATATTGAATATAACACCGTTTTAATGGTCCAACCTCTCCAAATATTTCTTCAATTTCTCTTTTGTGCACTTCACGAGGAACATTTCCGACAAATAAAGTGCGTGGTTTTTCGTCCTCCTCGTCTTGGACGTCATTGGAATTTCCTCCAGCTCCCCCAAACAAGTTATTTGTTTGTGGTCTTTGAGTGGGTCGCGAAGTTTCGCTTATGGCCATTATAGAAACTGACAAAAACTATCCGTATTTTGGTTAATTAAATTTCTTTTTAGACAAATAAATATATTTACCACAAGTCAGC
>JAITYZ010002305.1:0-18063 GCA_027744595.1 Paronellides praefectus
GTTAAATGTAAAAAGCAATCCTCCTCCAATGAATGCAGAGGAAAGTGTGAGAGAAGAGGAAACAAGTAAATGTCTCACGGTTGAAGAGGAGGAAGATGATGCTGATGAGCTATAAGGGGAAGAAGACAATGACGAGATGAAATCAAAAGTGTTGCTTGAACTAGTAGAATGGTTATTGCTTCTGTTGTTCCTATTGTTATTTTTATCTGTTGTTATGAATGCGTTTTTTCTGCCAACAAACCCACAGTTAAAACCACTGATGTAGTAATTATTATTGTTGTAACAAGTTGTTGTAGTAGGAGAGTTTTCCCGCATGTTGATCAAAACGTTGCAATTGTAAAAATAGGCAAGTTTGTTAACTTTCAAATTCTAAATCAATTTTGTTTGTTAACTTATAACTTTAATAACTTCCTTGTTTATTGTTCAAAATTGTAATGTTATGTTGTACATGAAGAAATTGCACAAGAAAAAATAAGAGCAATAAAAAACAGACTTCCTCTGTGAAATTGAAGAATGAGAGAGTGTGAGATTCACTCACACTGTAAATGTGCGTGTGTAATATAAATTTGTAGGCATATGAATTTTTGTGCAGTTTGGTTGGTGATGGTTAAGTTAGTAGAAAGAAAGTAAAATTTGTAGCCGTACAGAAGCACAGAAAATATAGCAGCGTTTGTTTAGTAATCAGATGTAAATCCCTGGGTGAAAGCTTAAGACTGACTGTCAGAGCCTGAGGAGAGCGAGCAGCGTCGTCGTTGTTCTTCTCCTCCTCGCGGAATTCGCAGAGTTGAGAGCCTATAGCCAACCAACCTGAACCTCCCTTCATATTACAATATATCCAATAAAAAAGCTAACAATTTCTTGTTCCATCTCTCATTCTCCCTCCAATCTGCAACTCCATACAACAAACACACACTCACAACCTTTTGACGGAGTAATAGAGGAAGCATCTGCCTGAGAAATTCACATCATCATACCAAACGCACACTTACAACAACTACAACATGCATTCAGACACAATTTTCAGAGGAGCAGATAGTAACAGAAAAGTAGGAAACGTGCACGTGTTTCGTACGTGTGCTAGTTCTAATCGGACCTGCGAAAAAAAGGTAGCAAAAATATGGGAAAGGTGTGCTGTTTGAGACTTTCGAGAGGAAAAGTAGAATGTTGACGTGTGTTGTGCTCCCCTACACAATACAATATCATCCTATTGTAAATGAAAATGAGAAAATGACGTGGCTTGACACTATACCACATTCATATAATCTTAAACTAGGATGATGTTGTAAAATGAAGAAAAGAAAAATGTCGTATCCTGAATGAATATATAAAAGTACCTATGTATGTATTGCTGCTGCTTTTACCCAGATGAGATAGATCCGAATTGTAAAGAATCCTAATAAAAAACCAAACAAAATATTTGCGTAATATTTTGCTATCTATATGCAATGTATGCATTATGTACATAATCTAGGTATATTATAATAGGAGGACTGAATTTGTTGTCCCCAAAAAAATATCATGCTTTGGACGTTTAGGCGATAAGGCATATTAAATATTCACTGTAGTATGATGAAGGAAAGTAGGTGTTTATATTCAGTTTTTAACGTAAATGGGTACCGAGTTATAAGTTATAATTATTATATAGGTAACAACTGTGCAGCGTGTTTCGTGTCATCCTGTCATAAGAAAAGGACATTTTGGACGTCCGCCAACACTCATTTACAAAGGCATGACATGCACCACATCAAAAGAAGGTAAGAATGTTGTCCATTGTCAACCCCGGGAATATAAAAGAGTTCTGACTGTTTATCACAACAACCAGGTAGATCATTTCAAACCTCAATGGGTCGGGGATGAAAACCAGTTTTTATACATATTTTCTTACCTGTACACAGTAAATTGTACGGTAAGGCATCTTAATGCTTAGAAATTAATACACACCAGCATAGCATAGCAAACGCTGATTGGGACTGGTATTTGAAAACGACAGGCTCGAATATAGCATGAAGCCAAGGTGTCACCAGTGTCAAAACAACAAGTTCGTGCAATACGTGTAATTTATGAACCACCCGTGACTGGAAGAAACGTATTAGAAAAATCTGGAAAAATCAGGTGAAAGTTAACGTGTTGCCGAAGATGTGTATGGTTACATACAGTATGCTAACCATTAGCTTACAGAACAACATCTCAGAACACATCTTTGTAGTAAAATTCGAGTCAGTCAGTCGGAGTTTAAAGTTCCCTTTTTACGCTTCAGACGTGTCACAGATATGAAAATAAAATACAGCCACACTGAATATATATAAAAATGTCCCAAAAATGTAAAATGTGTGGAAAAACTACAAGAAATTAAAAAGACAAGAAAAATGGAAACAGTTTATTTGTAAACATCTGAAAATAATGTCACAGTTGACTGTGTACTATTAAAAAATACACGATACATGAAATGTGCTGCCTAACTATTATTTCATACAGCATTTTAGCATTTCGGTTTTGATTTATCAAGCATAACCAAATATTCTCTGAGGTATGCCTTTACTCCAATTGAAATGATAAATTATAAACCAATGAATTATAAAACGTATTTATGCTAAAATGACTAAAAGAGATTGATTTAAACTTTTGTCTTTCAACCATCCGTTAACCTTAATGTTGCTAAAAGATAGCAAATGACTATATTTCCAAATGAGGAGAGTTAAATCAATGTGTATACATCGAGATCTCAATAAAAGTGCCCATACTTACTTATTGCTTCAAACAAACTGCTAAAAATCAAAGTAAATTTACGAATAGAATTCCCTTTTGAAAATGAATGGCAGTTTATGCACACACAAAAACTATACGTAAGTAAATATTTACACATACGTTCATAAAGAGATGAATATGTGCTTAATCTACAAATTCATATAATGCTTATAGAAAAAAAACACACCAAGAGACAGACAATAGCTTCCTGTCCTCTTTTTTCTCAGTTCGGTGTTCCCCAACATTTTTTACGTAGTAGCCCATTTTCGTTTTGTGCCATCGCAGTCATCATGATCAAAAAGAAGACAACTTCAATTGTAACTCCATTTTCTATTTTCCAACCTCCCACTTAGTATTCCCTCTTCTACATCCATATTTATATAGAGAATCTCAATCCGGGCAAATTATTTTTATATGTTTTTCCAAAATACGTCAATATTATACTTTTGAGTTTCTATATTATTTTTCTTTTCATATTGCTGATTCTCTTTGAGCAAGGGATAGGCCAAGCGAAAAGAAGAGACTTTCATCTACAAAAGGACCATTTTCCTTGTTCTCTGGCTTTCTTATTCGATGGAGTTGCCCTTACAGCCATACAATGTATGTATCTGGCCCATGAGAAAAGACAGAGAGCAAACTCAAGATGAAATAAAGAAATCTCTTGTGTCCCATATCCTAATAAAATGGACGTAGTTCTTTCTTGACTTTACGTAGATGCGACATACGCATATAATATGAAATACATACCTGTAAGGTAAAACTTACTAAGCTAACTCACTGTTCAGCGTCTCTAACTTAGGTGTATAGGTATATATGTGTACTTACGTACCTATAGAGAACCCCTATAATTTTGAGTGAGTTAACTTATTCAATGCTACAATAGAAGTGACTAGAAAAGAAGAAAGTTGCGATCAAACTATAAACGCTGGATCCAAAAACACTGGTTTAGAGAAGAATAAAGTGCGAGCATCAACAGAGAATCCCTTGGAAGCTAAAAGTGATGTGCTAAAAGAAGTAGTATGTGTTTAAAATAAACACATTCGCTTCAACAGTAGTAGTTGTTTTGCTTTTCTTTTTTAGCTTTTTCCTTAGAAGAGTTTAGGGCTTCCACTTGCATGAGCATTTATTTAAGTACACAGAGAGTAAGTTAATAGTCTACACACACTAAAAATACATACTTATAGCCCCCATTATGAAAAAGTCAGGTACAATTATCACAGGAGAAAAATGCTTGTCAATAAGGGACTTTGTCAGGTTTTAACGTACACCTCACTTGTGATTACTGATTACACATATTACAAGAAATACAAAACATGAAATGATCAAAGAGAGAATGACAGATTACGACAGAGAATAAGTACAAGCAAATAAGTTTCATTATATACACGACTGTTGGTAAATCCACAAACCAAGAATTACCAAACCAACTTTATGTAAAGAACGGAAATGACGATCAAATGCGAAAGTTCCTCTTCAGCTAAAGTAAATCATATTAAAGCACTACCGAAACCACAAAATTGTATTTGATTGATTGTATTTGAAAACGCTTTTACAACCTTTTTTCCTACAAAATGTTTCCTTTCACTATTTCTTTTTTATTGAACACGACATTACTCGACAAGCTTACTTATAAAGTATGAATGAGATTGCAATGTTGAAAAATACTGAAATGGGACAAATAAAAAGATAAAAATGTTTTCTTTTGTTTCAATTTAAAACATTTACCTTTTGGCTCTTGACGTGTTAGTATTTCTCGTGATTTTTACTACGCTAAACAAATGTTTCTTGGAAGACTACCATTTTGATTGGATAAAAGCTGGATAGCATTTTTATATCCTGTAGAATTCGAAATTGCTTTTACTTTTCCAATTTTACTTACTCTTTTATGTTGCACCTCTCTAAAACAAAAGAGAAATGGAAATATTATAAACTCGAGAGTAAAGAAATAAAATTGACAAGAAAAAAGGGTACAAAAATAGAATAAAGGTGAACACTCAAATAGATCGCATATAAACGCAAGTGTACCCTATCTACGAAAACCCAGTCGGACTTTTAAAAGTTTGAAAATGAGACTTGAAAGAAATGCGAATAACATAATCTGTAATACTGATCCATTCTCATTTCATTTATGTATCCGGTAATTCATAAAGGCGGCTTTTACCTTTCCAATAAACTTGTGAAACTAAATAGTTTTATCGTGCACAAGCTTCTCTTATAACTTTATTTTCTTCAAATCAAAGATGATAAGATGTCTCTCGCAGTCCCAGCATGATATACAATAAACCTATATACCTCTCTGGTGTGTGGCTCAAATGGATGTGTGGTGTAAATCGACGTTTACGATGTGAAGAAATGTCGTAAAATAAAAGGGGAAAGTAAAATTAGATGGGGTTAAAGACAGGTGTAGTGTCATATAGATTCAAGTAACAAGGTTATAAAAAAAATCTTGTGTCATTTCACTTCCCCCCTAACCCAAAATTCTACCATTTATACTGCGTATCTGTAAGATAGCCACTTACATGTACAAATATAAATACATGTATAAATATACTTCATCGTTTCTACCTTGATAGACCCAGGCTAAAATCTTGTATCTCGTTGGACTGTTATTGAGGAAACGATAGTGGGGCGAAATATTGCACAGTGCAATCGGAAGTACTTCCGCTCTAAATTTTCCGTTGATACGACATGTTCTGCAGGACATTGACATCATTGCCATTGTTTTCTTATCCCAGAACGTATACATATTTATGTAACACTAATTGTTGTAATAAGACAGTTGCACAACCTTGATTAATATTGATAGATCTATAAATTTTTAATTTCATTCTGCAATCAGTCCTTGATGCATATGTGTGCTTTTGTCCTAACAATTCTTTTTTTTTATTTACAGAAAGTCTAGGGTTGACATTTTCACTCAACCATGTATCGCATCATTAATATAATACCTAAGCTTTATATATTTGTTTGTGTCCTGATATTTCTAAGAAAAACCACTCTACCTGATGGGATTTTTTAACCTTTTCTTCAAGATATTCATTTATTTCGTATACAAAGGTGTATATGTATTGCACGCTAAACTATATGCATACATGATTTATGTACTAAATATATAGACAGATTTTAGGGTGGCTTTGTAATTTAAAAGGTAGGGTGAAGAATAGTTCACAAATACACGAAATACAATATACAGCCAGCTATCTCTGTATCTTTGCCTGACAACGAGAATCGAATTTGCATAGAATATATTCTATGCAGAGTACCAGGACAATTTTACTAGTAGTAATAATGATAATACATGTTGACTGCTGCTCGCTGACACTTTGTCCTTTGGTGCTAACATTTACGTACAAAAAGAGGCAGTCAGAGAGAAAAATCCTCTTATTTTTTTAGAGATTTCAAGGGAAATTTCAAATCTCTCGGTTGTACATTATTATCATACTGTATATTATGCCTATGTAAATGTAGTAGCAGCATGCGTGATGATCTATAAAATATGATATGATACGCTCATGTAACCCTCTTTGCTACACACCCATCCATCCGTGAGTATGGAACACACACCACATCAAGTTATATTGAGTGGAAATTGGAAGCGCAAAAAGGGAAATTGAATTGTACAGCTAATCTAAATTGCTTGTTAGGGTCAGATAGTCTGATCAGCGGAAAACTTACTGTCTATCTACCTATCTATCCATTATGCCCTGCAAAAGTAGTGTATCACAGCAAACCAGCAGCTCAAAATGCAATGTAGCAAGAGAAAAGAATCAGTGAAGCATTTCACTTTTCTTTTTTCATGCGATGATGGTGGTGTGGTGGGTGCGAGTGAGTAGTGGAAAGTTAAGTATATTTTATGTACCAACATATATATATCCCGTGATAATATGAATACTTGTATACATTCAAACTAATTTCTCGCTTTTTCCTTCATTCCATCTCTCGTGTTCATATATCCAGTTCCAAAAGTCTATTTGTAGTCTTTTCCAGTTTTTCATACGAAAAAAAGTTTGGCCTGACGAGTGAGAGTTTACTGAAACTGAAGTAAACTCATCATCTCGTTGTGTGATCCGTATCATCCGATCATACATAAAATTATATATCCCAGAGAGAGATCCTCTCTCTAATTCATATGATTCCTTGTAATATTGTGTATCAAATAGATAGATAAATGGAGCTGCCGTGTAAAAATCAAAAGCTGCACATCTCATCAATTTATACGGGAAATATAATTCTTCATCTCATGACTGTTTGATCTACAAATATATGGTGCTATTAGTAATTTATTATAAATATTCTTTTCTTCAGTGGTCGTACTTTACTGCAGTCAAATAGTGCAAATTATATTTAACTTTATGGTGAAGAAAAAAATTAAAATCAAAGCTGGATTTATATACACTATGTATGTATTTACAGCATATTTTATTTTAATAATATTTGAATTTCACGATGAAATCAGAATATCAGATCGGGATAAAAAACTAACTTTTATTATATGAGCTTCCAATCCATTTCATACGACTTGAATTCGTATCCTTATTTTGCTCGGAAAACGACAGTAGAAAAAAAGTTAACTTATTCTGGAAGTCGTACAAAAAACACGGAGTATAATATTCGTTTTTATATGATTCTACGAACAAAAATTCATAATAATATGCAAAGCTGATGGGAGTATAGGAGTAGAACATGTGGCCAAAATTCTTGGTAATGATTGATTTGAAACGGATGTATACAAATTTTTCTTTTTGAAAAAAAGAGAGAAAAAATGTTCCACATTTAAACTTTCATTTTTTGCATAACTTGGGGCACTATAAGAATCTAATCTTCTTTAAAGTTGTATAGGTATATGTATTTGTGTATCTGCAACTCAATTTTAAATAAAATTTTTGTGAAGGGCTTATGGCAGTTCAATAAAAAATCAATATAGCTTTCTCGTCAAGATGAAAAAATATAGTGACAAGTGATAGACAAGGAAAAGGTGATAAACAGCACACCTCTTTTACTTTTCTGTACACACTCCACCTTATTACATCTTCAGGCTATATTATATTTAACGTTGAATAATGCTACCAGGCTTGTGGCTGTGTAGTGCAATGTCTTTTTTTTACTTGAGTCAGCATCTTCCACACTACATTTTTTCATTTTCCTGTTTCTTCCATCTTCCGAGACAAGTAATAAGTAAATAAAATATCCATCTAGTCGAGTTGATATAAAAAATATTCCCGTTTTGTTTCTTATAGCTTCCGTCTTGGCATTTTGATGCGTTTTATGGCTGTTGTTGTTATTGTTGCGCGTTTTATATACGTAGCATAAAAAGCATTCCATCATCACAGGAAATAAATGTATTTTATTCAATGTTTTGGATTCCACATAATTTCTTGTGACACACACATAAAATGGACCTGTTCTCTATCGATCCATTATTTCCCGTCTTTTCTGTGAAAAACATAAACATAGATCATACCATTCACCATTCTGCCTCTGATCAGTGCACGCTAAAACAGACTACCGGAGAAAAAGATGCAAAAAAAGAACGAAACAGAATACCTACTTTGTTTCGATTCGATATTTGATCATTCTGTCAGAAAAAAAGAGAAAGCGACTGATTGTAAGAGGGAAAAGGAAATGTCTATTTACACAATAATTTTATATCCCTTTTTTCTTTTTGCATAAAAAATGCTACTTTTCACAACTTTTAGTCCTTTTTCTGTGTACAGCAAAAAGCCATTAAATGATTCAATATTTCACTTCACATTGAATTTGCATCATCAATATCATCACATCATCCACCAAACTCATAATGATATAAAAAATACATTTTTTTGTGCAAGACAACCAGTATGCTGTAAAATAAAAAACGGTACACGTCATCAATTCGCTAGTAATATTGACTTTCGGAAAATTATGTACCTAAAAAAATTCCCTTGCAAAGTATTTTCGTCTTCTCTTGACAGCTTGCTTCCATCAATTCGCGAGTAACCATTTGCATCAGGAATGCGTGATTCACATAATATTTCACATAAATTATTCAATAGAGAAAAAAGAGTATACTTGGAGTATATTTTGTTACACTTCTACGTATAAAATTACCAGCTTCAATTAAAGTAGTAATTATAATTTATTAATGTATCGTAGTTCACGTTTTTTAATGGAAAAATGTAGTCAAAGCGAGATGTTTAAAGATTTTCTCTTGCATACTACCTTGTGCTTACGTACGCATATTTGCAAGACATTGTTCGTTTAACTAACCTATTCATAAAAAGAAAGTTCTTTTAATGCACAACATTTACGAAGGACCGTTGATTAATACCAATTATCAAAACTCGTATATATCTCATTTTGACCGACTGATTTGTCAGTAGGCATCACATAGCCATGCATCTGCCTGGAATTTATAACGAAACGGGCGTTTCTACGCTTAAACGGGCAAAATCGTTTACCACGCCACCGCTCTTCAACCAGAGAAAGCACCAGAAGGAAAGAACATTCAACATGGCCTTGGAGAAAGTTGATGCAGTTGATTCCCGAAAGAGTGCTCACTGGATGCTTCACTAGATATTTGGATGTCTTCCTTGATGTATGTCTGCGTGCATATAGCTTTTACCACTGCAAACTTTCATGGTTAAATACATATACCTATATACCTACTTGTTCTTACAGAATATCAAACATGGCGACAAAATGGAATCTCAAAATCTCCGTTTTATGCAAAAGAGAGAGAAAGGGTAATTCTTTATCTTCTTACCTGATTGCATCATGTCAGCATATTTATCATCGACTTCATGCATCCCATAAATATCGTCTTCCTCGCCACCAAAATCTGAGTTATGTTGCATGTCATCTTTATTGTTACGTTTACCAATGAATGATTGCTGAGGGGATCGCCCAAAGTAGCTATTGGTAAACGCCATAGTAGGTCTAACGCCGGTACTGGACACGTTGACAATGTTGTCCCTTTCGGCTTTAGTAGTTCCATTATTAGTTCCTGAATTGTGACTCCGCTCAACTTTGGCAGTTGAGTCGCGACCTCCATGCTCGTTGTCGCTCATTTCAATAAAGTCATCCTGATTTTGTTGCTGCTGTTGCTGCTGAGGTTTGTTAAGTATTTCTTCGTCATACATAATTGAGTTACTACTACCACGGTTCAATGGCTGTTGCTGCTGCTGCTGAGTATTGTTGTCAACTGTTTTCTCACTATCATCGTTATATTTTTTATTGTTATCGTTAGCCTTATTATTTTGTAAAAACAAAGAAGTAAATTGGCTGTTGCTGCTGCTAGTGCTTTCAACGTTAACGAAAAAAGTGTCGTAATCGTAACACGGCAATATTGTTTTGTGGTTGTTGACTATCAACGTAGTCATTATTAATAATATTATTAACAGCTAATTGATTTGAGTATAGTTTATTGTTAACGTTAACAACATCACCGCCGCCGCCGCCACCACCCTCATCACCTACATTTCTAATTTGGAGGTCTTCCTCATTGTCAATGTTGGCATTGTTGTTCTCAATCAAAGACGTTGAGGACTTGACAGTTAATGGCCATCTGGTTTTGAGCCAGGTGCGCTGGTGACCTCCCACAACCCCACCACGACGACCACCACCACCACCATTCAATTCGGAGGATCCTCCTGTTACAAAAGAGGATGAGGATGAAGACAATGGTTGAAACGCTTGGTGAATTTTGAGTTGTGCTAACACACTCTGATTAAAGTAAGCCCTTTTGGTGGCGTGATGATGAGCTCCAGTGGTTATCGACGTGGTCGATGCTGCTGCGGCTTGTGAGTAAATTGACGTTGAACTGGAACAGTAAGCTCCTGGCATGACGTGCACGAGTACAAGGAAGAGTGAGGTCATGGCAAGGGCTACGACAAGCCGGGAAGTGACTTGAACCAGGTGGCATGATGATAAGAAAGTGAGCAAAAATCTGGATGGGGATGATGAAGAACAAGTGGTTGTGCTGTTATTGGTAGTGATTGAAGAGGAGGCGGCAGTGCTTGTGGATGTGAAGGAAGGAGAATTAGTTGAGCTGCTCCTTCTCCTCCTGCACCGCCGCCCACTTTTCCTACAACTTTCCACCGTCCCTCTGGTTTCATTCTGTTTCTCCAAGGGGAACTCCTCTTCTTCACTACTGCTACTGATGTTGTAGGGTTTAATCCGGGAACGGTGATGGTGGAGGAGTCCTGCATCCATTCCTGCATTCTCCTTGCTCTCTCCGAGATTAATTCCACCATCAAAGTCGTCGGTAATAATGGGATTACTAGTGGAGTGTGTTGAGGTTGTGGAGGTGTGAGTGTTGATAATGTTGTTAGTGTTTGAGGTGTCGGAAATGACGGAAGTACTGCTACTGAAGGTTGGAGTAGTGGAGGTGCTGTTGGTGGTGGTAGAAATGGATGAAGAGAGATTGTTTTTGCTGAAGTTAGAGGGGAATGAAGGAGGGGGGAGGTTGTCATACTCATCTTCATAAATTGGGAAGATGGTACTAGTTGTGATCTCACGTTCCCTCTCATCTTGATTAAATTGGACCGTTGGAGTTGTTGCTGATGATGATTCTGGCATCGTAACGTTGTATAATGAGGAAGTGAATGATACCTGCCTTGATGTAAACTTGTTATCCGGTGAAGATGATGACGTTGATGATGATCTAGCTGATGATGGGTGGTAGAAATGGGAAAGAGGAGTTTTACAGGTGGTGCTGACGACGGAGAAAGCAGATGAGTCGATGAACTTATTTCCTCTGTCATCCATTTTCCCATGACCTGTGAAATGAAGAGTGAAAATTATGTCATTTACTTGAAATTATTCATGCCACAGGCCAACATCACATTATCATTGAAACATTTTATCTACACCCAGCTCAACTTCTAATTTCAACAAATTGTCTTTTTTCACTGTCTATCCCTATCTTCATTACCCTCGTTTCTCTCTCTCTTTCATGGATTTTGCAGCTGCTACACCTCCATATTTTTTTTGTTCGTATCATAAATTAAAGAGCGACAAATGAACACGAAACTTTTTGACAGTGTGACAACTGCGCCGTGTGGTAGCACTCGGTGTAGTAGCCATAATGGAAATGAACGCTCAACTAGAATAATAATATTGTAAATCATTTGCTATGCAAAACAATCTGGGTACAATATTCCAGCTACCAACTACACCAACCAACCAAGCCTAAATCTAATAATACCTCCTGCTTCCTCCCGCTCTCTCTCTCTCTCTCTCTCTCTCTCTCTCTCTCTCTCTCTCTCTCTCTCTTTCCCTCCAGTCACCAGTCACCATACTTTTGAAAATGTTTAGGGTGAAAATACATATATACCCAAGTATAGTATATAGTCTACCATAAAAACTCCGTTTTGAAATTTTTATTTATGTCTTTATGATAATGAAGAGGTGGGTCGTCATCATCATTTTATCCAGTTTCTAGCTGAATCATGATTACATTGTTAAATTATTCCATTTCCACACAATTCAATATTACATGGATGCGTATATATTATTTATTTAACACTTTTGCAAACCAAAATATTGTTATATATCTCCACTAGTCATCACCTCTCCTCTCTATTCTTTTTATCATTGCCATTCCCATCATCATCATCATCATCAGTTTTTAAATTTTATTTGATTATTTCTCCATGAACTATTTACTACAATCAGAATATTTATGAGTCAGCCATGTGTTGTGTTGTGCTTTGCTTTTGCACTTTTGCTTAAGCCTTTTCTATATATCCATATTCTCTGCTGACTGCCTGTGAACTTTTTATTTCACTTCATCTCAGCTCAGTTCACGACAACGGTTTACTAATTCGCCTCGAGTAAAAGTGAACTAACTACTGATACTCTACAACCACCACTGCTACTACTACCACCACTTGTAGTAGTATTCTATCCTTTTTGCTCCTGAATGAAGAAAGGGTTTCCAGTAGAAAGCTTTCTGGAGAGTTATATGTAAGTGTCTTATTAAACCTTTCTCTCTCTAGTGCTACAACCATCATAATAATATATACTATATATTATTACCACCGCCAACATATCCTCAATCTATCCAATGCTTGGTGCTACTCCGGCGACAAGTACTCCTATTTACTACGACAACTACCACTACTCGAAACCTCGAAAAACTACAACAGATGAAGGAGACAGGAAGTACAACGAGTTTTACTAGACAAGAGGAGGACTGAAAAAAAGTTTTTAAGCGAGCCTTAAAGCTTTCCTCTCTGTCTACTACCACTACACACAAACACACACATTATGATGACCATGATGATGATACTCTTCGTTTTAGTTTGTTCTTTGTCGTGTACAGGGAAAATGTTGAATATTCCACTGTTGTGGTGGTTTAGATGTTTGGGACAATATAAAATGGATATGGAGGGAAAAGGATGAGAGAAACAAACAGAGAAAGTATTTCCATACACAATGGCAATTATATTATACAGCTGATGTTGCTTATGTATGTATATAATATGTGTCTGTTGTATGTGTATGTGTGAGTATATTCACAAGTTCATAGAACCACATAAGAGAGTGTAGAGTAAAATGAAGATTGTTCATTGGAAAGTTATTTTAGGGAAAATAGAGTGAGAAAGCCGTGAGAGAATAAGTGAATGTTTGTGTAGGTATATATCATCTTGGTCATGATCATCATGATCATGATCATCGTCCCTTTTTCATGAAGATATCTTCATCACAAGTGAAATTGTGAAAATGGTTTTTCCATTGCATATTGCATTGCATATACATACGTTCTACTCAATATATCAAAAAATGTTACTTGTAATAATGGAAAAGCATTCTGGTTGAAGAAGAAAAGAGGAGTTTGTGTAATAATAATGTTTTCCTACTATATTTGGTGTGTGTGTCTGCGTGCTGCTGCTGCTGCTCGTTGCTTTTGCTAGTAACGGAATGATTTATGACTCATTACTAGTATTACAACGATATGGGGATCTATTCAACAAAACGCTCTCTGACTAGGAGTAAAATATTAAAACTGTACTACTATATAATATGCCATGTAACAGAGAGAGAGAGAGAGAGAGAGAGAGAGAGCGAGAGGAGTGTGTGGAGGCGACAATATACACACTTTATTTCACTTAATATAATGTACTCATATGTAGTACTTTTGCTGGGCACACACATTCATTTCTGACTTTATTTTTTGGAGTATTCAACAACATTTTTAATATTACATTTTTATTACTTTAGTGCCCGTTGTTGTAGGTGGTTAAATAGGTATAGGGTAAAAAATATATGTGGAAGGAGAGCGGCAGCAGCGTAATAAAAAGTAAAGTGTTAGAAAGAGAAAACAGAGAAAGAGTTATAGTTTTGCAAGTGGGGGCTCTTGCAATCGTGTCTAGTTTGGCATGGAGCTGGATGGGCGAATGAAGATGTGCTGGAGAAAAACGGGTATCAAAACTGTACGGCAAGGCAATATTTATGCATATAAATTTTTGGTGTGGAGGAAAAAGTTTCTGTTTGCATGTTATAAATTTTTGTTGTGTCGGGTGTGAAGAAAAGGACTATATTATATAGCTAGAGTAAAGCAGCGTATTATAGGTATGTGTGCATGTATGTTGTAGCATTGACGCTCAGGGTCTCGTTGGTGTTTGTTAGGAAAAGAGTTGAAAAGTGGGCGAATGAATAAAAATCATTCATTCTGGCGATAGTGAATTTTAGACAGCGAGTCTGGCAAAAAAAAGATTCTTCAGTGTTACGTTACATGGGAATTGGGCTGGTTTATTCATTCATTCCAAGTATTTTTTCCTCTCATGCATCTAGGAAGGTATTTATGTATAGTGAACAACGAAATATATGATAGCTTTTTAAAGGGGGTAGTAGATATTAAAAGTTTGAAAGTATTCTTTGAAATAAATAAACATCGAAGAAATAATAACAACAAAATATTTTATTCCACCATAATTAATTTTGTCAGTGTGTAATTGCTAGTTTGTTCAATGCTTATTTTGAAGCCGTTCATAAAATTTATTTTCATTCATTATAATTTATGTACTTTCAGATTTTTGTCCGTGATTCGTTTTATGTACCACACTCTCTGCATAGCTTCATGTTTGAATTTCAAACTTTGAAATATCTTTTCCAAAATGAGCGTAATAAGAACATGACTAGGTATACACATTACAGGTGAGCTATCGTTTCAGGATAAAAATATATGAAAAATGTAAATGTGTAAACTTGTGGAGGAATGATAATGTAGTATGTGGGCAAAAGACTAAAAAAATCTTTTACGAAAATAAAGTTGAAATGATCTTAATTAGAGGTTATACAGCCACGCGAATGGTATGTTTTTATGTGTGGTCGTATCAAAGGGTTTAAGAGAGCATCGTATTATTTAACTGATTTAATCACGATCTCATGTTATTGCGAAGATGGCGGTTACAATAACGAAATCTGCCATAAAACTTGGAAAGATTCGAAAAAGAGGAAGACAAAGTTTTAAAACTTTGAAAAAATATATACTATAAAGAGTTGCTTGAAAGTTCAGTCCATTGGTGACATTTGCCAAAAGAAATGCAATCAAACTGGTCGTGATGGTACAAAATCACCCAAGAGCAAGGGGAAACTTTTTAACCATAAATGTATCCACTGTAATATCCGTAGGTCAAATATTGTGGGTCGAAAATTGGGCTAGCACGTGGCCCAGCGACTGGAGATGGGCCAGCAATAGCAACGGCGACAACCATTACGACGACGAGGAGGAGGACAGCAAACTACGTGAGGGTATAGAGAATAATAATAATATGTTCAAGAAAATATTGAAAATGAAATGGATTTTGTTACCAGAAATTGAGGAAACTTTTCGGAAAATGCTTCCTGAACCCATTATGAATGTGATATCAGGGGAATACTCCAAAAGAAGTAGTTTGAGCAAAAACTTACCAACTTAGACATTTTGGTTTGGTTATTGATGTGGAAATCCACAAAGGAGTTTTGGGAGGGGGAAAGATGTGTGTGGTTTGAAGTATTGAGCTTTGGGAAAACGATTTCAAACTGATGAGGAGTTCATGAAGGAGGGATATATACTAGTCTACTTTGTCCACAGAATCAGTGCTCTATTGTCGAATGGAATGATACTATTATAATACCATATATTTTTCATACAAAGTTTTTTATCTCCAATTTACTTCATATAAAAAAAAGTTTGAGTTGATTAGTACGGTATTCATCATATAGTACGTAGTATGTAGCTATGTACTATTATTTTTAATACTTTACTTGGAAAAAATCCGCCACCACTATCTTTTCCAGATTAAATTTGTTCCAGAAGAGCAAAACGGAATTGCTTCTTTTGCCCGCAAGCATTTTCCCATAAAGATGTCACAAGGTGAAAAAGGTGGTGTGGTGTAGGTATATATTTTTGATTCTTTTGAATTGAATGACCGCATGACCGGCATTACTAATATAAGGACATCATGGAATTTTTAGAGTAAATAAAATTATTGAGATAACTAGTTTTTTTTGTGCCGGATTAGTGTAAATCAAAATCTGTCACTTTGAAAAAAAATTGCTCATTTTTTATGTATCAGGTTGAAAGATAAAATAAAAAATAATAATTTTTTTGTTTTTTTGTTATTCTTCTGGAAAACTATAATATCATCCATTTTTGTTTTCCAGCCATAAATGTAAAACATATGAAATGCAAACGTGTACACTTTGTACACAAGTAAGCTTATTTTTGTAAATCATGTAAAAAATGTATCTTATTATTGTTCCATGAACTCGTAACATAAAAACTTACTGCAAAAAATGCAATACTATTAGTTTGACTTAAATGATACTCTTTTTGTGCTTGTCACCAATGGACTGAACTTTCAAGCAACTCTTTATAGTATATATTTTTTCAAAGTTTTAAAACTTTGTCTTCCTCTTTTTCGAATCTTTCCAAGTTTACCATGAACTCGTAACATAAAAACTTACTGCAAAAAATGCAATACTATTAGTTTGACTTAAATGATACTCTTTTTGTGCTTGTCACGATCACTGGCGTTTTACACGTTTCTTTGTATCTAATCGTCTATCTTTTTGGCATAGACTTGCGTATTTTAGTTATGGTCGACCGTACACCTGCAAACAGCACCATATACACAAGTTGTACGATACAACCAAGTTTGACCAGTTTAGCTTGAAGAAACCACGTCAAAAGCAGTGCAGTCAAAGTCAAAAAAAAGTCAAGAGATGATTTTTTTGTTCGACAAAGTAATGCAATAAAACTTTTTTTGCTCATTCATACGAGCTGTTCTCGCAGTACAAGGTGGCAGTATGATCTCAAAACATTGCAAACAAAGCAATCACAATTTTTTGGATTCTTATTTTTTCAATACACAAGTACAACAGGGAGAAGTCACAAGATACAAAAATAGGTATTTACATATACACAACACCATGTTGTCGCATGCAAAGATCATTCTCAAAGTTGTTCGCACGACATAATATCTGCCATATAAACATACCGAAAAAAAATTCAAGGTTGTTATATGCACTGGAAAATTAGTTGTCAGTGAGTCTGCTAAAACCTTTGAGTTGATCCCAATCATCTGGAGATATTTGTAAAGATGATTTTTTAGGTACTCTCCATTTTTTTGACGTTTTTGGTCGGTGGATATGACTTTCAAGAAGCCGGCAATAAAATGGGATAAAATACTACAGACGTAAAATAGTTTGTTGTGGTAGGCGTGCCAGGATTTGATTGCTATTAGGGAACGTTCTCATTTCACACGATGTAGGCATAAAATAAACACGGATACAAAAAAACTGGATATGGCTTGATCCCCCTTACATAATAATCAGCGTCATCATAAGATACGTTAATACAAATAGGTACATACAATTTTTGCTACATGAAAAGGTGGACGCAATGAACTTGCATTATTTTGTACATAGGTATTAGATTTTTTTCTATTACGTTGGGATATTCTTTTTATGCCTATTGTTTTCAGATAAATTTAGTCGGGTTTTATTTTCACGATTTTTTTGCGTCTTTGAAAAAATCACGTAAGATGAGAGAGGAGGGGGGCATATTTGAGGGAATGAGGATGAGAGCAATAATAATAGAACAAATTTATGTATTTTCTGCGATTTCCAGTATTTTGCTGTCAGCAGTACGGCTGCTTATTCCGGCCCAAGATTCATATAAATAGGTGGAGCCGGTACTGGACTCATCATCAGTTTGAAATCGCTCTCAAAGCTTAACACAACTTCAACTCTTACTACCAAAACTTTTTGTGGTTCCCACACCAAAACCCTAAATCAACATGTCTAAGTTGGTAAGTTTCCCAAAAATATAATTTTTCAGTTTGTATATTC
>JAITYZ010002306.1:0-14361 GCA_027744595.1 Paronellides praefectus
CTTCAGTTTTTGTATAAGGTTCAAATATATAAACGGTAAAAAATGCTTATGTATTTGTTCATTTTCATAGGATTTTTGTTTGTTTTCGCATTCATATTTTTCTGTGTCGAGCAAAGCAATGAAAAATGGATAAAAATGGATCCCTTTGTATGACGCGGTAAAAAACTTTGTAGGCAAAATTCGTGGGAAGAGTAAATCCCTTGTCAAATAAAAAGTGAAGAAAATGAAATGTTCTGTAATTGTAATACTTAATTTAATGTTATTAGTTATTATTAGTTTCAATGTGCGGTTAAAAAGTAAGTTGTAAATACTGCGAATTGCGAAAAAGTAATGACATATTTATTTATAATTACTTATTTCATTTTTATCGGTCAAGTAAAGAAGATAACAATCTTCAGCTAACACACCTGCACTTTTTACCTAGACCTAGCCCTTGCCGTACCATTTATTTGTCATGGCTTAATGTTGACAACGCACCAGTGAGGAATTTTGTAAACTCATCCAAAAAGCATCAATCTAGGTCATAATTACAATTGTGTGGCAGAGGTGTTCCCAAAAATGCAATTTGTCATTTGTATTTATCAATCAATTATTTTTAATGGTGATGTACTGATGTGGATATACTTACAACTTGGGTGGATGTGACTTCAAGTTGTATTATCAAATGATTGGAATGCTGAAAGCCAGTAAAAGTTCAACAAATCAACACCCTAAGTAAGTGCACATAAATCAAGTTTAATAGGTCTAGGTTTGTTCTATAATAATAAATGAGTAAATACTTCCATTTCTTTCATCAAAACATTATATTTATGTATTCTAAATATTTCTCTAAACATGCATTTAATTGCTTTTCATTTCAATGATATTATGGAAAATTTGCATTCAAATGATGTTTTTCATTTTAAATATAAATTTTTCATGTTCAATCTTAATCATTATTACTTTATTCAAAGATCATTACAATTTAATGTGGACGCGAACGATGAATGATGAATAATGCAACAGTATGGATATATGTCCCAGTTTTTCTGAAATCTTTTTCAGATACAAACAAAGAATGTAAAACGCTTTCTGCATTCCTTGAAATTATTTTCATTTGGTCCAGTACTCGTTCATGTGGCATTTGCATGATAATGATAACTTAAACAGGGACTTCAAAACTTCCAGTAAGATTTTATATTTCATGAAACAAATTGCCAAGCCCATTTTTCCAAATAATTAGCTTTATGCTTCATGATACACTGGTACTCTGTCGAAAGATACAATTTTTTACCCGAATATAGAAGTACAAGGAAACATTTGTTTTAGTGACACGCTGACTGACTGAAAATAAATAATGGAATAATTTAGGATAATAGCAACAGCAGTCTGACTGTAATCACCAAAAAGCATTATTAAAATTATTGGATAAAGCATGTTATGAAAGATCATGCAAAAGCGATGAAAACGATCGTAATATTTACGCAAACGGTCAAATAATTATGACCTATCTACAAAAAAATTATTTTATATAATGAAACCTTCAAAGTTCAAAATGTTGATAAGAAGTGCAGAGTGTTTACTATTGTGAAGTATCATTTTAAATCAAAGCAATAAATCTGTAAATATTGAAGAAGCGCGTTGAGTTATAATTTATAACTTATAATTATAAATAAAGCATTTAAAATCCATAAATCTGACTCCAATGACTCAATGAAGTATTTACAAAGTATCAGAGAATTGTTGCGGAAAATTATTATTCGTAAGTTTAAATATCTAGGCGTAAAACTCATTATGTTAAATGCCACCTTTAAAGAAAATTAGTGATGTCCTTTTACCACGAAAAACCGGACCGACGGACTTGAATAAAAACAGCTATACATAATATAACGTGGCCCATAAATGTCTTTAAAACGATGATTGTCCATTGTCAAACGGAGGTAAAATTAACAAGGGGGAGTACTAACAAATTAGTCAGTTTTTACTTGTCTTTCGTGAAGAAAAACTTTACTTTTTTTAACTTTACCAATATTGTTCTCTACATAAAAATCAAAAGTATGTGATTATATCGAGTATTTGCATATTCATTATTAGCATGAGAAACCTATAAACATGATAATTTGAATTATTTTTTCCTATCATTCTCCCTGCCTACTAAATGATTGAGCGTCTCAGACCATAATCATCATCATCATCCATTCATTATAATTATCGTGTTTTATTTATGCTTATACCTGGACAAGAAAAACCTATAAGGTACAACTACAACAACGCCACCCCACTCACAAACAACACAAAGCTCAGTCGCCAGCAAAGAAGGAAAACACGGTCCGGTGAAGAGAAGAGGGGAAGATGTGTTTTTGTTGTTGATGATTATGATGATGATCATGGGAGTCAAACAATTACATTACAATGCAACATATGTTATTTTTCGTCCTTTAAAGATATTTCTGGTATGCCATACATACCCAAAACTCCATAAATCTCTTGAACTCGTGCCTGGCCTGTCGTTAAAAAGGTATCAAAACAGAGCGAGAGAGAAAAAAAATGAAAATGAATGTATGAAGTATGTGCCTTTTATGAACATACCATATATTTTCACACAGCTTATATCTTATATAAAAAGTGGCGTTTGTTTTACCACCACCTTATCATCGTGGTCATGAATTTTCAAGTTCTTTGTGGTTTATCTCAGATGAGTAAGATATATTATATTTGTTACGTGAGCTTATGCAACAATGTTATGTATGTACATTTATGCTACTTGTTATGCTACATAATATGATGTTCGTGTTGGCTCCTGCCGTTGATGTTCTGTGTGTACGTAATAATAATGATGATGATGCGAAGATTTTGATGGTAGTGCTAAGCTGATAGATATGATGATGATAGCTCTTTTTCTTTCACCATTTCATTGTTATTGCGGTTATTGTTGGGTTTTTTACTCATGAAGAGATATATATATTCTGTTCTTTTTGTATGTTTGTAAGAAAGTGGTCTCTGTGCCGTACCGGTAAATTCCTTGTTCGGTTTTCAAACACACATATAACAAAAAATCATCTTCATCACTGTGTGTAGACTAACAAGTCCACGCCAAGTAATATACGACGATAGGACCGCGAGGATAATGATTATGAGGAGGAATGTATTAAAATACCAGAGTTTTATGTATTGCATTGGTTTATTCTTTTCTGCTGGGTGCGTGTGATAAATAAAATGGTATGCGCACATGTTTGTTGAATGGATTGAATGTTTTTGTGTAATATTATGTATATTTAAGTTATGCGCATACAATATTGTTATTCTCGCACGATCTCTCATACATTCCATTTGGGCTGTGTGTGAGAAAGGAAGTGGTAAAAAAATGAGTGAAAGAATGCGGAGAATTTCTGGATTTTCAAGAATTTCAATCCCTTGAGAGTACAGGTAAACATGAGCCATATATATAAAAACGACTGAATCTTACGTTTTTTACAGACATCATCATCATCATCATCCACAACAAGCAAACCACAACCGATAAAAAGCCAATAAACCTTAGCAGCATCACGGCACCTATTCATTACCATTCGATTAAGAATAATATGACGGTCACAGAGAGATATATGGATATAAAAGGAAAATGTTGAGGTATGCAAGTAAAAGTTGTACTATCATCATGCTTCATCCAATTATCCTCAGTTTTTTGCCGGGGAAATAAACAGAAGGAGGAGATTACTAAGAAAAAACTAGTAGATAGCACAAACCAATGTACCTACTACTATTAGTAGGCTACTAAAATATTCATGTTTTTCAAAGGAGTAAAAATAGAATTTTGGAATAATTTTTTATACGGGGGGTGAGTAATGATAGTGATGTAATAAGCTTGTTATTTGACCAAGACAGGGAATAGTTTTTTTTTTGAAAAGGGACAATGAATCCGCAGCATCAAGATTCTCAGCTTTTCTGTTCATTATTATTATCGCGAAGGAGGTCAATAGCATTTTCCCAGCGCATTCCTCCACATAAAAATGAATATCCATGGAGTAGATATACAGTTTCCTGGTATTTTAACAAAATTCATTCGAATGAATGAAAAATGTGAGGTAACTGAGGTATGCGTTCAGAATTCTGACTGACATGTCACATTCCATTCCATTTTTACGGTGAATGAGAAAAGCTTTATTAGATTGGTTACATATTATATGGTAAAGAATGACTGAGTAATAAACTTCTTAGAAATTCCGTGTGATACGCATGGATACGTTCACTTTTACACGCATTATATATTTTTTTTACAACTTTCCTCACTTGAGAACATGGTGTGCACACACAAATGCAGACAAAACTTATATGAAGACATGAAGAGTCCTCAAATCATGATCACCAAAATCCAAGTTTTCCCGCGATGACCGCTGTAACTCTTGATTTAAAACTTAAATGTCTCTCTCTCTCTCTCTCTTCACATTCAACATTGAGATCAAGATCGAAGGAAGAGGAAATGTATATAAAAAATGTAACATTATGCACTTTTGTATGAGGTATGGAATCCGGTGGAGTAACTTTTGGCAACTTTTTGGTGCTTTGGCGTCGCAAGTCTCGACTCTTTGTCTTCTTCCGTACTGAAGGCATTTTTACTGCTCATGTTTTTCCTGTGTTGACATTGATCCCACAATTTTTAACCATGTTGTTGTACTCATCTATTATTGCACAGCATATATAATCCGGTTTCAGGTGCTTAGGCAATATCGTCGCATGAAGATGTTGTTCAGTCTTCATACTACGGTAAAACTTTCTTTTCAATTTAAATGCGCTTGCTAAAATACGGTGGGATAAAAAGTGTTTCTCTTATTGTATTATTTTTCAATCAATTCTCTATACTACTACTTGTGAAATAGCATGCGTGCAAACGAGAAAAAATATTTTAAAGCTACTTGGCTTATCTTGGCCAACCGAGAAAAAAATTGTAAGCAGTTTTAGGTTTTTCGTGGCAATGCAATAACGATAAATTTTGATTACTTCTTTCTATTAAATCAACTGTAAATAAACCAAGGACTGTGTTACAGAAGCAGTTTTGTTAATTGAAATACAACAATGTAATGGTCATTATTATAGATATGTTATGGGACATGTTTCCCGGCCATTTGTTGACTACATAAAATAACTTTGCACAAAACTTAAAAGACTGGAAACGGCATTTAATCTCAGTTTTGCTTTTGCCCTTTAAGACGTACTGACCTTTGGCCAGCCAGAGCTACATTCTGCATTTTTATCGTCAAGATTTATCTGACAGGAACCATAATCAGTTTCTGGTTGAAAAAAGTGCAATTCCGATTCCGAGAAAACTCCTGTTATTTACTTGTTGAAAAAAGTCTGTTTCAAAATACTTTGACTTGTAGTAATGCAAATAATAGTCATCATCATCATCATTTAACTGTCAAGATACCAAAACTGTTTCATAACTCTTTATTCTTCATGGCCCATTATGCTAATACAATTACTTAATGCTATTGATCATTTTTACAAAGTGTATATTTTAAATGTTGCTGAAAACCTACCTTTACCTGTTTTATTTCACCTTTTCTCATGACAGGAATACGAATTACCTTCATTCAGGTTTTTATATTACCAGCGAGCGTTGTTGTAAATACAGTATTTTGTTGCAAATTTGCATATTTTATGTTTTCGTTAACAGTTTTAAAATTGGCAACTCCAGACAGAGAGGAGTGTAGCTAAAGGGTAATTATTTAAAATGCAATAAAACTGGAAATGCCAAAAAGTATTAAATCCAAATTTATTTTATCCTCAATTATTATTCACACAAATAGACACGTAGCACTCATTCACAAACAAAAAAACTGGGTTTGAAAATTGATGAAGATGAAACCAGAGTCGGGTTTTTTGGGTCTTCTGCAGTATCATTTTTCTTGATGGCAATAATAATAACCATCCTTACAAAACAACCTTTGATTACATGCTATTAATCAACCAGACACTGCTAGTTTGATTGATCATTTTAGAGTAGTTTGTCTTTTTTTCCCTATATGTTTTTGTAAACTCAACCAATTTACCAATTACAACAATCATTTACATATTGCCATAAAATTAAGTTTTACAACGAGCAAAGCGAATGTAGATTTACTCACTGAATTGATTAGTATAAAAAATGGATTCATCATTCAGCGCTCTGCGGTTAATAAAAAACAAGAAAAACAATGTCATAGTCATCATAAGCTGCTGACATTATTCATTGCATTGTCTCAAATATGCTACATATTTGGATATTATGAATCATCAAAGATCAGCAGGTGATATCAGTCACAAGTCACTACACTATTTATAACACCTTAACAAGACATCATCATCCATCCATCCATCTATACATATTATATCCTTCATCCATCTCTCCTCTCTGAAGATCATCATATACCGCTATATACTCAATAATAATCATCATCATAAATATCAGGTAAAAAATCTGAGTGAGCTACCTACTTGCCATTCTCCCTCCCTTCACTCTGCACTTTACATCCCATCCCAAAAAAATAGTAAAATGCTCTGCTCGCCACCTAAAATTTAATAATTTGTGAAGGTGTTGCCGGAAAAAATTGCAAACTCTTCGTTAACAGTAGGGCAGTTAGTTAGCAATAATAATAAAAAGTATATAGTTTGCAGCACAAAATGTTAAAGTTCACCTCTTTTACCACAAAGTATTTTACAACAAGTTGTTTGGATGAGCAGAGCAGAGAAAAATTGGTAGCCTTTTATTGAAAATAACAATTATAATACATGCACGCATCAATCCAATCCAGTGAGCTTCTTTATTCATTCAAAGACACATACTACTCTCGACATTTGACACAAATAATAATAATCATTAAGCTCAGTACAAATCACGTACAATCGAAATAATTCATTGTTATAATGATAATAGTACGCTCGTTGAGCACGTCTTGTTGAGAGCAGCGATCAATTTACTGCTCGGATGTGATAACTACCTAATGTGATTGTGATATGATGATAAATGGTGTGTGGCGGGTGCAGGCGGTCTCTACATTGTAACCGTTATTATTATTATTATTATTATTATTAAATAGTTGATCAAATCACACGCTATAGTATCTCATTTTGCGGATTGTGTGGGTCTAATAAATCTTGCCATTTTTTTGTGCTACTGCTACTGCTATTATAATGCTATATGCTAGCCAAAATTAGATTTCGTATTTGCCTATCAACGTGAGGATCTAAACCGCAGCTCTATTTTTAACAGGATGGCTATGAATTCCGCAATTTACCTGTTTCAAATAACATTGTTGTTCAATATATATTGCCTTTTGCATATGGCAAGGAAAAGAGGACTGATTTTTTTGTCATTGTGATTTTGTTTCCCGTATGAAAAAAAAGAAGTTGCTGAAAGGGCGATGATACTTGTGGAATTTGTCAGAGGAATCTCTGACTGATTGTGAGTGTACATGCGCTTGTATATATTCTGATACAAAAAATCTCCTATTCCTAGTCTTCCTATTTTCATTGTAACTCCATTTGTTATTCGTCTCATTCTCCTCGTTACATCAACACAAGATTTACTTTGTTCGCTTTGCACATTTTTTTGAGGTATTACTCTAGCTGACCGCTCGCTCTTCTGTGTATTACATTATGTTGTGCCGAAAACCGAAAAGGTGAGTAAATGGAATGGAATTTGTGGTATTTGTCCTATTACAAGATCGAAAAGGAACACATTTCATAAAACATGTTACAAAGAATTACTAGGAATTTTGTTAATGTTTTTCAGTTGCAACCTTGCAACCGCTTGCAGCTCGGTATATATCACCTAACGCTATAGCGCATAAACAATTGAAAACAAAATGAAAATGATGATGCGGACAGAAAACAAGCAATAATGGGACTATGGGACTTGATTTCGTTTTTACACAACTGAACCGTTTAAATATGTTGGTATGCTACTTTGTTGTAGCACGAAAGAAGCACCAGGCCCTGGTGACCAAGAATGAATATATTCTTGTAGACAATGAAAATTTTCAGTATCATTGGCTGAAATTTCTCAATATATTGATTTGTAATGGAAGAGTACATTCATACTTCATACTTTGTTTGAAAAAAAAGTTTGCACGATTTTGAATTAATTTACGAAGGATAGTCATAAATTTGTCAAAAATTCAACTAAAATTGTTGAAATGAAATAGAAATTTTAGCTTTGTTTTTTACACATTGTTTCGCGTATTAAAAGAAATGAAAGCTACTTTTTCATTCACTGATTCTCTTTTTACCCTAAATTATTTCCCTTTTCTTTATGTACCCAACAAAAATATTGTGCTCTTATTGCTGCTGTCCTGGTCCGGTATATCAACTTTCCAAGAATCTTTTGATGCCAGGATAGCAATGATTCCACCTGGCAAAAACGAAAAATAATGAAGACCATAATATTAACTAGATTACAGAGTTCTACATTATATTTTATATATAATATACCTACATATTAAGTTGATTTTTATATAACATGTCTTATTCCACATTCCTCCACAACCTAGCAAACTTTATTGGACGTGGACTAAGACTCAACTAAAGTCTGAAAGAATGACGACGCACGTTACGTAGTCATTGGTGTGGTAGTCAAGCTGTGTTTAGGTAGCACACATAGCACACTCATAAACTACTGATCATGAAAATGATGATGACGGTCATAATATTAAGTTTGTATATTATACTATACAGTAATTTTGTGAATGATATGATTACGTAGTATTACAATAATAATATGTACCTGAATACCTTTACGTAATATAAAGGTATTGGAAGATAACAGGCGACTTGCTTAAGGTATTTTGCTCTTTTTTTGAGCTCTCTTGCCTCTTTGCTGTATAGTTAAAGCGTTCCTTCATTTCATATCATTGCATTTTATTGAGTTAAAAATGTTTGACGAGGTCTGGGTCTAGGTTTTGTGTACACGCCACATACAATAGACGATAGGGATTCCACCACATAAAGAAACAATCAG
Source organism: Paronellides praefectus (assembly GCA_027744595.1). Classification (NCBI taxonomy): domain Eukaryota; kingdom Metazoa; phylum Arthropoda; class Collembola; order Entomobryomorpha; family Paronellidae; genus Paronellides; species Paronellides praefectus. The sequence continues at coordinate 8,975 of JAITYZ010002306.1, forward strand.
GATATCAGCAGAATCCTCTACTGCACGGCATCATTATCATCAATATAGGTAGTTAAGTCGCTCTTCTTCTCCTCATCATCATCTACTACCGTCCATCCATCCGTCACCTTGCCCATATTACATCAGATCGTCATCTTATCATCGTCCTCTCTCGCAATCCTCGATGAAGACCACGCCAGGCACGCGGCCACGCCAGATCCTGTCTTTTTTATAGCTTAAGATCAAGATCATCCCATCATCATCTCTACACCGCCAGCATCATCATCACAAATTCCAGTTTTTCAGAACCGACTCGGCTGTTAGTAGCAGACTGGCCATTTCTGGAGTTGTGTAATTTGCTGGCTCTCTTGTCTGCTGTTGGTTGTGACGATTGAGTCACAATATGGTTTAATATTCAATCAATCTGATAAGTCAGAGAGGAAGAAGGAAAAATTCTCGGAATTCCTTTCCTTGAACATCAGCTTCCGAAACATATTTTTGTTGTGTTTTTATGAAAAATAAGTGACTTAAATAATTGGGTCTTGAATACTTTTGTGTTTGCATCGCATTGTTTGTTAATATATTGTGCTTCACATTTTCATTCATTCAAATGATTGTATGAGGAATCAAACACGTGTAGGTGCTTGTTTTCATCTGTTGCTGCTGATCTTCTTGACAGAAGAAGAGAACAAAAAAGAAGAACTCCCTATGCTCCTTCTCCCTGCTGCTGCTGCTGCTGCTCATCATCATCATCAACAACACATCATATTATCATCTTCTTAAACTTTGCTTTGTGGTGATGTGATGATGATGGTGTTGTTGTAAAGTGGTGGTAGTGGTAGTAGTAGTTGAGCATCAAAGGCAAGTGAAGAAGATTATTATTTTACTATTGTAAAAGCAACGGTGGCACTTGTACCTTAGCAGGCTGTAAATCTTGTACACGCTGCTGGAATCCTGGAACGGTGACATGTCCGGTTACGTGATATGGACTACTGTTTGTTTGTGTAGCGTGTGTGCGTAATCACTTGAAGACTACATATTTGTGTTGAGGACTACTTTCAACTTTTGCTTGCTGTATAATTTTGTGGGTCAGACTATGCCAAAAAAATACTGGATCGTCATACCTGTGAAACATTTTTGTATTTTGTTTTACGATAAGAAAAAGAAAATCTTGTAAGACAATTCTTTTCCTTTAGGCAAACTACATGTTTCCTGCTGGGCCTACTCGAAAGTTCACCTGTAATCTGATAAGTAGTGAGACTGGCAACTATCAAAAAACAAGTTGAAATTAGCTGTGAGCTACGTGTTTAGTACATCATTGATTTATTAAAACTGAATTTGAAACCTTTTAAATAAATGTGAAAATCCAGGTACATTACAAGCAATAATGTACTCGAACACTTGTAATACCACTTGTTTCACTGGCGTTCTCATTTGTTATTATAACAATACATCAATAAAAGTGATTGCAATAATTCCAGTTGAAAAGTTTCTACTTGCTACTGCAGTTACATTGAAAGAACAGTTTTTTGAATAACCGTTTATCTCGTGAAGAATTTTTTTTGGAATGCTGCAAACATAAATTTTTGTATTACTCTACCAGTTTTAGAGTCCTCGTAGCAAAAAAAACACTTTTTTGTTGCATGAATTTTTGCAGAAAAAGTTCTAAAAGACAGCAAGCAAAGCTCGCGTACCAGCTTTATAGCAGATATAGCTACATAGATGCAGCAGCAGTCCATTCCACCACCATTGCTGTTGTAACTTGTAACAACCTAGCGTATTTGGTGATCGAGGAGACATATGACCCCGAGGCGTATCAATTATTTTTTTCGCAATAAAATTCGTCGTCGTCGTGGCCTCCTTCTGAAGACGTCATCATAGCTCACCATCATCATCACGCGCGTAATACTCCAGAGAGTAGTGCCATCGTAATCATAATAATAATATTATAAAATGGCTTCCTCTTGCCCCACGTCACAATCTACATCCTCCTTTTCATCTTTGGCGTGCGATTGGAAGCTGCTGATATCATCTTCTTCTGGAAGGCAAAACAGGAGGAGACGAAGGAGATGCACCTTCAGTAAATATTTCACGGTAAGAAAAAAAACGAATCTTTTCTTATTCATAAAAAAATTGTGTCATTCTCTCTTCTCTCTATGCAGTGCATATTATGCACTCTGCAGGCAACCAAAGAGAAAAAACAGTTTGTTTGTTGCAAAGTTCGTAAATCATTTTTATTTGACTTTAAATTATTATGCATCCAGTTTCTACGTACGCTGGAGCCAGAAGCATCGTCTGAAAAGAAAACTTCTTTTTTGCCATTAATCTACAAGAAAAGTCAGGAAATTTTTGTATGCTAAAATAAATGCAGTGAGATTAGCTTGATCATCAGTGAAAAACTTGTAAACATGCTTCTATATTTAATTATTACATTATAAGAAATTATTATAAAAAGGAGTACTGTACAAAGAGTACTGTCATCATTACTTAGGCATGTTGCAAGTCCACACATTTTTGTACAGATTATATTATTATAATAGACCGTAAATGCCATCTAATCACGAAACGTTAAAAAAAAGTAGAAGCACGATAAACCATGAGCAAAATATATATTTTTGCTTAAAGCTTAAACTTATATTACATTTGAAGCGGAAAACTTTTTTTTTTGCTAAAAAAATCACAAAGTTTAAGGAATTTATGGTAATGACACAGTCATGCATGCATTTATTCCCATAATAAGTAATGCCAGCAGATGATTTTTGTCTTATGTTGGAATGGTTTAAGTATTGGAATTTGTGTACATTATTTTATATCATTATGTCTGCATTGCAAAAAAACAGCATACTATTCTGCTGTAGCAGTACACCATTGTCATCAAATCATTCAATTTCATTCAGGAACCACAAAGTATTCTGATGACGATATACCAAGTCTTTTTTTACAGTTTTTTCAAATACAATTTTGCACATAAAGCGTCAAAGCAAAAGTATATCGGTATATGTACATAGGTATATACATATATACATGCCTTGTCGGACCGTAAAAAAGTACACACGAGCCAAAAAAGACAATAAAACTGTGTGTTCATTAAGATATGCGTTGGTAGAATCACTCTCTGTCAGTCAAGTTGAATCAGCGTCCACCAAAAACTAAATAGGAAGGCATATATAATTTGGATGATGATAGCGCAATCTGGACCATACAACGGAGGTAAAGGTGTGTATCATGGTCTTTTTAAATATAAAATATATACGCTTTTATAACAAAGCAGGAAAACTGCCTTTAACGACTGCTTTTTGGAGAACACTTACACTTGTAACAAATTTATTATGTACCTCAGAGCGTAATTAGGTAAATCATGAATCATGAATAATAGATGGTAATTGGTGCAGGTAAAGCAGATGTTAATGTCATTAATTGCGGATAAATTACCAGCAACAAATCACATCAAAACATGCATTATATTTTCAACAATTGAAAGTAAAATATGAAACAATTGAAATTCAAGAAGATATCAGCAAATAAAAGTGGGTCCATATTTGCATATATTTATCATCATAAAAATCTGAATATATAAGATTCCCAAAAATAAAACCCATCATCTTTATACACGCTCGATGATCATAATACAAAGCGAAATTACCATCCATATATTTTTGCAATAAACTTTTTTTTATCCTTATAAAAAGTATAACAACAAGACACCCTCCTTGTCGTCGTAATTCACTTTGGTGCTATTTTTGTTTTGATATTTTTATTGCTATTTAGCTGTATATATAGTGGGGTCTCAATCCTAGCCAAGTTGACTATATTATAAAAATGTAAAGTGTGTAAAAAATAAATTAATGCATGCATTTTCGATAATAATGAACGCATAAAATATTATGATAAGTTGAATAATATTATGCCATTTTAATACGTATGAGCAAAGAGTACTCTCTCTCTCTTTCTCAAACAAAATACAGCTTTGGGCAAGGCATTTTTGATTAGGCATATTATTAAAAGATGAAGAGTGAACACAACACTAATACCTTATATGTACCTAATGATGCGCCAAAAGATCTATTTTCAATAGCGACAACAGCGAAAATGGCTGCTTTTTTATGTGGCATAAATACTTTAAATGGATTCTTTATTTATTCATGCTTCGCGTGAATTACTGGAGATTCATCGTCTATGAGTTGTTGTTTTTTTTTGGTTGTTGTTGTGATATGTTTTTGTTACACCGTCATTATCACTTTGGATGATCTCTTACTCTCCAGCAGCAGCGGCAGTAACAATATCATGTTAATTACATGAAAGTATATAAAAAGGGAAGACCATATCAAAGAAAAGGAGCCGCTATGTTATAGATATTATTATGCTTGTGGCATGGCACGACTTTTTTTTTTTTTTTTTTAAGTAGGGTGGGTTGCTTATGAAAATGTTATACCAACATCCAAGGAGGAGATGATTTTTGCATGAATGTGTCAAGCATAGAGTATCATGATCGTTATTCCTCCAGGTCATTTTGCATATTTATGGAAGCATCTTTCAAAGTCAAGTGTGTGCATGGGTATTATAGTTTGAGTATAAAAGGAATTTTTGAAGGAGGAATATATGAAATATAGGTAGTATGATCATGACCAGAGAGCTGCTGCGACAGTAATTTGCAAAACGTGGTGAACAATACGAGAGAATGATGAAATGAATATATGGAGAATTTTTTTGCATGAAAAATAACAAAAAAAATTAAAATTGACCCGGGCTGAGAGAGATACGTACGGAGATAAATAATGGCTTCACTTGTTTTATTGCAAGTTGTTTAAGCATTTGTTTATTGCTTATTGATTTACTGCGCTTTATCGGTGATGATAATCTTCAATAGATGATCAGAATATCTCAAGACCACAGACAGGGAATCTTGCATTGTTCTAATAAAATTCCAGTTTAATAAGTGTATAAGCCATTTTTGAGAAAAGGTGATGCGTATAGGTATTGTTTATAGATGAACTGCTCAGATAACTTTTGTGTAAGGAAGGAGAAAAGACAACAAGAAAGAACCATTAATCATCTTGTAAAATAATTAGCAAACTGTCTGGCTCCATTTTTTTTCTTCTGTGTTAATTCTAGTAGGCCTTCGTTTATATAGTTGACTTAAAATCTTTGACCAGTCAGTTTACTTGTCATATAAATATACTCAACGACTACTGCTGCGGCTATTATAACCTGCCATTCAGTTTCCTGTTAAAGTGTAATGATTTGTTAATAATAGGATCTGAAAACAAGTAAATTATAGCGCCTACATCTCTTATTTTTTTATATATACTGTAATGTATGTAGACTGGGGCTTTTATTCGGAGTCTTTGTTCTTAGCAAAAGTAATAGACTGAGCCAAGTATTGAAGCTTGGACCTTACACATTCCGGG
>JAITYZ010002307.1:0-12906 GCA_027744595.1 Paronellides praefectus
AAGCATTGCTTCGATAATCAAGGATGTTCAGAGCTTCGCTCTGAACATCAACACTGGTCAATAAATAAAAAAGCATGATGCACCTGTTGCTTCCACGTTAAAAGTTAAAACCGTGTTTTCCATGCAATCGAATTTTATTTTTAACGTGACACACAATAACAATGTCATCTTTCATATTTATATTTAGTCTATTAATATAGAATATGGAAACAAACGTGCGTAACATATTCATTTTTGACTGACGTGTGTGTTAAGCGGAGATTGAATTATAGAGTTGACAAACGACCAAATAAACTCAAATGTTGTTGTGCTAGCCATTGGGGTTTTCAAGCATCAAGTAAACATCCGAATTTAGCTTGTTTGTGTACATAAAACATTGATCAGCTGTGTGCATCCTGTGATAATTTTGGTTATTTATGTTGAGACATTTTAAAAATAAAAAATAAATTGTTTATCCTTTTAACTTCCGTTTTCACGTGTCATGTTTAAAGCATGTGCTTTTTAAAAGTGTGATTGTTTGTGCATTTTTGTGAATTGCTAAATACATGCAACATGCATGTTGGCAACATAGTTAAAAATTTAATGTATACAAAAGATACGTGAACGTGATTTTTTTCTAATTGTTCATCGTCGTGAGTATACACATGTAGGAAGTTTTATAATTATTCGGATAATAATTAAACGCACTTGGCGTTCACCGTCTTTCAAGAATACATTTTATGTTTCATGCCTTCATGGTCTTACTATTGAGTTAAATGTTATGTCCGGTTTGATTTTCGAACGAAAACCATGTCCGATCGAGATCCGTTACCTTCTGCATCAAGCCCCGGACCTGAAGGCCCTGGAGTCGTGTTTTTTGGTAAAGAATTTTAAAAAATACACCTAGAATGTAAAGTATAAAAAGCATGGTATTGAAAGAGTGCATTAAGACTGCAACTAATTGCTTTTGGTTGTGCCAACCAGATGTTCCAGAAATTTGAAGTTCAATGTTTTACTGAGAAGTGAAAAGTGCATTAAAATTCACAATCATTTTCAGCTGTTACATATATTTTCGTTGAAATTGGGATTCGCATAGCGATGATGATTTACCTATATTCATTCATACACTAAAAACATGTTTACTATTTTTAAAACGCTGCCTGTATACTATATAAATACAAATAGGCACATTATGCAGAAATGTTGCACTCCCGCCTAATATTAATCTTGTTGTCAGTTTATATTTTCCTAAAAAAAAGCATTCTAGAAGCTCAGTGAGCGTCGCTCACTAACGAAACATGTGATTTTACTAATGTTTGTGAAAAATAAAACGTCAAATATCAAATTAGAATCAGGGCACGCACGGGGCGACGTAGTTTCATGTAGGTACATACATAATTTGAGTTACGACAGACATAAAGACATCTGCACGAATTATGCACTCATATAGGAAAAAATATATTTTTTTTTGCAACCTAATATTGCTCTTTCTCTGAATGTGTCAGTGTGGCATATGAATGACCACAAGAATTGGATATGGTTGATTAAATCGATCGAAACGAAACCGAAATTTAAATTACCGACGAGTATGATTAATGCAATAAAGCCAATCACTTTCTCTAATGGGTTTCTACTGTATTACTGTATATCAGTTTTTACCATAAATAACCGTGAAACGCGTTTGCTAGAAACATGTGCCTTTTTCCAGAAATATTACTTAATATAAGTAATACTTCTCCAGTTTACTTGCCTTTTTCTTGTAAGCGTAAGCGTGGAGTATGAACTTCATCAATGAACTCTTGCCCGTATGAAAAGTTTATTTTAAGTTCAACGTGGAACTATATGGAGGGTTTGTTTATTAAGTCTAATGAATGAGTATGCCATGTCGCTGTCATGATTGAGTTTCAAACTGCTGAGGGGGTTCAAAATCCACTCTGTATGACCGACAAGTTCGGGTCTGATGCGGAGAAAACAATAAAATGTTTATGAAAAATTGAAGGAGTATTGAAGAAGAATAATATGATGCATGCTTTTAGCACTTGTAAAACACGAGTATAAAAAAATAATCCCATAGATTAGAGATGCTAATTGAAAATGAACATAATGTTGTGCAAATAATATGGAGAACTATATTTTCAGTTTAGTTAGCCAGGCAAGATCTGGAATTCGTAGTTCATGCATGCCTATACTTTACACATTGCACACATCGCATCGTAACAAATTGTAAATCAATCATTGTTTTAAAACAAGCATATGTCTGCGTGTGTTTAGACAAAGCTGTCAGCAACTAACTAATAAAGTTGTAAAAAAAATATCTTCATACACACGAAAATACCTACTTTCAGTACATCATTTGTTCTGTACACATGCATCATTGGTAAATATGCATGCATATACGTTTTATTTGGAAACCATTCCCGTAATTGAGTGTTTTGGGGAAAGAAAGTCTAAATCCGGAGGATGGTCTTCTCGCTATTGCTAGGCTAATATCATTAATTAATAAATTATCTCCATTGTGTTCACAAAACGCAAAGTTTAGATTTTTAGTATTTAGTGGAGTATGGTATTTTCAAATGTTCTTTTCATGATATTAGAATATTATATTTTAAGTTAAAGTACCTTGTAAAAGATTCATGATTCATGAATCAATTAATTTTCTGTGAACGAAGCAGAGGTAAAATGGAACCTTAGCAAAAAAGACTACTGACATTCACGAAAAGTCTTTAGTGTAAACAAATTCAAAGTTTGTATTGAAAACATCAAAATAATTCTTATTCTTGTATTTTCAGATGAGAGGGAGGATGTCCAAAAGAAAACATTTGGAAAATGGATAAATTCCATGTTGGCGAGGGTAAGTCGAAGCTATGTATACATCCTTGTGAAAAATGCTTTTGTCTGAAATTATTTTATTAATTTAAAATGATTTTTGTCTATAGGGAAATCAAACACCGATTTCAGACATGTTTTATGATCTCAGGGATGGCACAAAGTTGTTGTCACTTTTGGAAGTTCTTACGAACAAAGCATTTGTAAGAATGATACTAAAAAAATGTTCATTAAGATTTACAGTAACTTCATATCAGTTTAAAAATGTATGTCGTATGTGATTTACTCAAATGGTGGAATCAATGCCTATTGATAATTTTAATATGGTATTCTATTAATTTTATAGTGCTATAAATGTTTCATCATGTATTATGTTTCAGGTTAATGATATAATGAAAGAGCTTATGGCGACTATGAATCAATCAAATCTAGAAAAAGCCTTACTTTTGTGGTGTCAGCAGAATACAGAGGTGCTAATATTATCAATGATCATGATTTTAACTCAAGAATACCATCAGGCATGGAAAAGTTTGAAAATTCTATTAAAGTTTGTATGTATAACATATATGTTTTGTTTGCTTATTTAAAATAGCCATATCCCGGTGTAGGAATAAGAAATTTTACAACTTCATGGTCCGACGGACTAGCATTTGCAGCTTTAATTCATCGATGGAGACCTGATGTTGTAGATTATGGTAGTATTGCAGCTAAACCAGATCCCAACGAAAGACTTGAACTAGCTTTTCAATTTGCTCGTGAAGTATTTGGAATAGAGAAGCTCCTAGATCCAGAGGGTATGAGAAGGGGATAAGAAATTTATTGTATAGCCATAATTTTGACAGTGAAAGTAAAATGTTTTATACACTTTCGTAGATGTGAACACTCCAATGCCCGACAAAAAGTCCGTGATGATGTACGTTATGTGCCTGTTTCAAGCCTTAGCCCAAAGTGGTATAGAACCTCCTCCTTTGCCAAGTAAAGACGTACTCCAAGAAGCCATTGCCACTGCCAAACTGGAAGAGGAGGCGTCTAGAGGACCAACAGTAGAACTGACTTCGTATCAAAATATTGTGGAAGAAGTGCTTTCATGGCTTTTAATTGCCGACGACCGAATCACTACAATGGAACCTGTCAGTGAAAGCCTTAATGAAGTGAAAGGCCAGTTCCAAGAACATGAGGCATGTATTTGATTTAAATATTATATTATTATCTTTATTGTGTTGGATATTTATGTTCAATCTTAATGGTTGTGTAGAAATTTATGTTGTCACTCACGGATCATCAAGGGGATGTTGGTGAAGTATTGCAAGAAGGCTCAAGACTGCTCCAAGAAGCAAAACTTCCAGCTCATGAAATAGAAGAGGTTCGAGTGCAAATGAAACTTCTCAATACAAAATGGGAAGATCTTCGTGTGAAAGCTATGGATCGGCAAAATAAGTAATTTTAATACCAATATAAACGCATGAAATATCGATATATGTACATAACACACTTTAGTTTCAGTTGTTTAAATGAAATTTATTGCAAATACTTTCAGAATTCACGAGAAATTAATGACATTACAACTGGCCGAGCTGGAAGCTTTAAAGGAATTTTTAACTGGAACTGAAGATAGAATATCACGTATGGGGCCGTTAGTTTTTCACGATCTCACTGCTGTAGAAGACCAAATGAAAGAACAACAGTTATTACATGAAGACATTATAAAACAACAGGAGAGAGTAGTAAACTTTTCAAATTTAGTGGTTGTAGTAGATGAGAATAATCCAGATACAGATTTTTCAAATATGGAAGATCAGTTGGCAGCACTCAGCGAAAGATGGTCTCATATATGTTCATGGACAGAAAAACGTGGGAAGATAATTTCGCAGCTAAAAATCGCAGTTCCCATTTGTTTGCAAAAACATCAAGACTTGCAAGAGTGGTTGCAAGATCAGGAAAAGAAGCTTAGGGAGGTTGAAGCAAATCCTAATGATAGCTCAGAGGATTCTCTCATGGAGCGTTATGAAAAGCTACAGGTATTTAGTGCAACATTTGTAGACATTATAATAACAATTCTCATTATCATATTTGTAACAAATATACTTAATAATGAACATCTTGATTACCTGTTACACAAGCAACTACAAGCTGAAATGGAAAGGAAAATGGAAGACATTGGCAAGCTACAACAGGAAGTACAAAAAATGGTTGACGAATCCAGCAGAACGAATAACAAGGCTGAAGGGAACGTTGAAGAGGGCGCAACTCCTCCTATAACTACAACACGCGAAGATACCACGGACCAGCAGTCCGAGATTGCTACAACAAAGTTTATGGAAAAGATAGAGGGTTTGCAAGATAGATGGGATGCGATATCACAAATTTTGGAAGCGCAAAGTCAAAGAGTACGATTTAAATACAATTTATGGTTTCGTGTGTAATTCAGGTTTGTGTTGTTGTTGTTTGAATTTGTTTGGTTTTTGAATTGAAAACTTATTCTCCATTTTTAACAGATTAGCAAGTTTGGTATTAACACTAAACCCAGTAAACATGGTATTGATTTCGTTGATATTGTGGCCATTTCAAAGTCACAGGTGTGTTTTAATCCATAATACTTTAGTACTTTTACAACAATGCATATTTTTTGTTGTTATTTACTGTGAAGCAATAAATCGAAAATTACTGCGTTGAATACTTGAAAAAAAATTACATTTCATATTTATATGATAGGATTTTCCAAGGGCCAAGAAAACAAAGATGACGAATGACTGGGAAGCATCGCATAGCAGAGTCAAAGAATGGCTACAACGAACTGAAAATCTTGTTGAATCATCGAGTGGAAATACATGTACTTTTGACGAACTAAGTGTAGATGAGCAATTGATATTGTGGGAAGATTTGGAGGCAGAGTTAACCTCAAATGAAGAAGTTTATAAAAAGGCCGTGACTGATTCGAATGCGTTAATTAATATGATGCGATTGGGTAATTTTTGTTTTTGACTGATAATGAGGCCAAGTTATCCTGTATTTTAAAGTGAATGAATTATCTACTTCTCAGAGAATCAAGACACAACCGATATTGAAGAAGAAGCTGAGCGTTTGAACACCAAATGGGATACCATGAAGAATGCATTGACAGAAAGAAAACTTCTAATTGATTATTTGCTGGCAAAGAAGCAGTTGAACAACGAAATCAACGGAATGACGAACATTTTTTCTGTGAGTTATCGTAATATACTTTGTATGTCAGAGGAGTTAATTTTATTTAATCAAAGGTATAAAGAATTATAAATGTGTACTTATTATATGACATTTATATAGGCATATGAAAAATGGCTTGACGGCCAAGGTGAGGTGAGTCCTATATCTAATGAAGGAAGAAAGTTATTGGAACAGTGCCGTGTGAAAAATAAGACAATACTTTCTCACGAGGGTCGAGCAAATAAATTTAAAGAGAAGGTGAAGGAAACGTTGGAAAATCATCCAAAGGCTAATGAAGACGAGGAGTTAAAATCACAAATTGAAACTTTCCAAACAAAATGGGATCAAATCGTGAAAAGGTTAAAGGATCGCCTGAACGAATTGGAAGACATTAATGACATGTCTTTAGAAGAAAAATACAACGAATCTTCCCATATTATCGCGCAGTGGAATAATCAGACCGAAAGTTTATTGTTTTCTGCTGATGTTAAACTGACTGATCTTAATGCAATGAAACAACAATTTCAACAGTTGGAGGAATCACTTCATGCTGCCAAGATTCATGAGAAAAGTCTGGAAGTTATTGATTCAAATAATTCCTCAGTGACACCTGCCTCTAACGTAGATGAACTCAAAATTAGATACACTGAAGTTAGAAGTTTGTTGGAAGACAAATATAATCATTTGAGTTTATGTAAGCTCTATTCTCAAGCAAAATAAGTATAGTGCATGCATTTTATCCAGGTTTGTCTAGAAACATAAATTTTTTCTTCTTCAGTGATTGGAAGAGTTGAGCAATGGCAAGCTGAAATGACTGGGCTGGAAACATGGCTGGAGGAAGTGGACATATTTGTTTGCGCTGAGACTCCAGCAGTTGGCGATTTTGAAGTTTTAGAAGCTCAGCTTGAACAGTCCAATGTACGGTCAATATATATATCATAACTACATACATTACATANATATCATAACTACATACATTACATACGTCAATGTAACTGTTAATTATTGTCTAACGCATAATATACATGTTACAGGCCTTGCAAACTGACGTATTCACGTTGTCCCCAAAGTTCAATAATCTAGATATCACTGGCAAGGCATTGCTAAAAGAAGCGGATGAAATTATCCTTCCAGCAATGAGAACAAGATTGTTCAAATTAAATACTCACTGGACAAGTACAACGAAAAAGGCCAAAGAACAGAACGGGCTACTTAAGGAAGCCTTTGAAAAAACAAAACTGGTACGAGTGTGCATCTTTTGTAACTTTTGTTATACTTTTTCTTTATTATAAATATTTTTATTATAACTCACAGTACAACAATACATTAACTTTACGAATTCGTATAATTCTAGGTGCTGAAAGGAATTACGGAGATGACAGAATGGTTAAATGTTTTGCGTAAGGATGCCCCTGAAGTAGGGTCACTTACAAGTCCATCTGATTTGGCACGTCTGTCTCGCAAGTATCAAGCTCTGAAGGATCGTGTAGATAAGAAGCAAGATTCCTTCCGTTTGTTGAATGACAAAGGAAACGAATTGTTACTGCTTCATCAAAGTATGTATTTTCATTCCTACCAAAGTAAATGTGAATATTACCTTATATAAGTCACCTAATGTTTCGATTTAAAATTAATTGTGCTTTAGAGCACTGTAGGGATGATGCACGACGTTTAATTACAATCCAGGAACTGGCCAAGAATTTTACGCAATTGAATGCTCGATGGACCGAAATTACTGGAGTTGTGGACGGAAACTGCCAACTACTTAAGGAAGCATCATATCTTTATGGTGAATTCAGAAGTAAGAAAAAAAATCTACTAGTTTCGCATTTCATACAATTGTTTTTCGTTTAAGGTTTGCTAATAAACTTATTTTGATATCTTCAGGCAATGTGGCACAAGAAACAGATTGCCTTGATAGAATTGAACGTAAACTGAAGAAGCCTGTAACGGCTGCCGCAGATGTTGAAGAGCTGTCTGAAGATTTGGGGGTATGATAGACTTGAATAATTAAAATGATGAGGCTTAATTCAAGCTGAATCAATAAAAAAACATGGAACTAATTTTTTCACAGGATATTGAGTATATGGGGAGTCAACAAGATGTAAGGCTTGCTCAACTTCAAGACATTAGTCATCAGTTAGTGGAAAGGAGTGTCTTGGTGCAGAGTACGCAAGCAGAAGTATCCCAAGTCATGGCAAGGTGGTCTCAGTTAAATCAAAAGGTATGTAACTTTAAATTGCCGGTTTGGTAGTGACGTGTACGCTTGTACTCTGTGACTTCAAATGATTACTGATGATAATAATGAATATTAATATGCGCCTTCCTCCACAAGACTAACTTTTTTGTGATTTTATTGCTGTTTTTTGGATAACAACTTAATTGCATAACCCATGGAATTCCTAACACATACACGGAACTGTTGGTACGGTTTTACGTTACACCCCGTTAAATTTAATACTGAGTAGGCAGAGGAAAGAAAAGTACTGTTGGAAAATGAAATGTGTGAAGCTGAAAAATGGGAAGGGGATATACAAGAGTTGTTTGACGGCTTAGAAAGCTCCGATAAAATTTTATCTGCGCGACTCGAACATGATTTAACTGCGGAAGACTTACCAAATGATACGCAGGTTGGTTGTTTGATTTTAGTGTGCTGTTTGAAATATAATGCTTCTTTGATTTTTACAATTAAAAATTTGCTTTTCCCAATGTCATAATGTGAGCCTTAATTAAATGGTGGTTTTTAAGAATTCGCTACATGTATGCTTTTTATATCTAGCAACTGTCGGAAGAATTGAACCGTCAGCAGAATCTACTGACTAAAATGTCCAAGCAAGTAGAAAATTATCGTAAAGCTGGAAAAAACGAAGCCGCTGGAAGGCTGGAGGAACAAAAGAATATGCTTCAGTCTCGCTTTGAAGAAGTTCAGTCGAAATTTAATCAGTTCTCTTCCCCACCTCCCGAATCTAAAATCTGGCCCAAAATTGAGCGAATATGGCGATCGCTTCGTCAAGTGGAGCAAACGTTATGCTTTTTGGAGCTTGCATCAGATGACCCAGAAAGCATTCAAGGTCAACTGAATCATTGCACGGTAACATTGAAAATAAATTTCATGCATGCATCATCATCATTATATATGTGTACATTAAAATATTGTTTTATTTTTTAAATTGTGAAGCTATATAAATACTCATTTATTTAATTTGCAGAAAGAGTATGGCGTTCTTAGTGATCTCAAACGGGAAGTTGAATCTGTACTTAAGGAGGGCCGACGCCAAGTGGATGATAAAAAGGCAGATTCAAAGTTAAGCACAGAACTTGATGGAATCAAAGCACTTTACAACAAGGTAATATGCTTGCAATAATATGGATTTCTTTGGATGGATATTATGGTTTCTTTTTAAGTGACACATGCATCGCTCTTTCACACAACTCATGGTGTGTATGTATTTGTTTACAGCTCGGAATGCAAATTGCTAGCATTCGTGGCACTTTGGAGAAAGGTCTTACGGTTAGTACCCAACTTAACGACCAAATGCAGTCCTTGGAGAATTGGCTAGAAGAAACTGATAGGCAGCTTTCTACTGATTTCACTGATAAGGAAGTCGAACAATCCTTTTTACGAGTAAGTTACAAGCTAGAGCACCTCTTTAGCGATAATAAAAGTGCTTTGATAGAAGTCAGCAAATAGTAATAATGACACTTTCACTCCAATTCTTTTAAGTACATATATTCTCATGGCTTTCACATGTGCTTATTTGTGATATTCAATTTTTGTGTGTTGCTTAACCCAAAAGGAATATGACCAATATGGGTGAGTTAAGATTTATATACCCATTTTGAGAATTTGGGCTAGTTGCATCCATTTAGTCATTTGGTTGATATATTGTAATCTCTAGAGGATGAATTTATTTTAAATGATGACAACAATAAAATCATGATGCAAGTATATATATTGTCTTTATGCACCGTACTTATTCTTTCAGGGACGTATTGAGGAGCTTCCTAGATGGTCCAAAATTGTGGAAGAATTTGAACAAAACTATGATACATTCCTTAAATTAGTTGACCCGGTTCTGTTGGATTCCCTAAAGGAGCGTCGACAAATTATGTTGAAAAAATGGGACACTCTGAGTAATCAAGTCGTTAAAATGCACAAGGAAAATTTGTCTTTAAAGGATTTAGATGAGGCTGAAGCGAAACAAAGAAGCATAGTGGGAGAACTTGATGAGTGGCTAGTAAAAGCTGAGGCGTTTTTGGGAAAGCTTTCGGGCGAGAATGTGGTATTCAACGACGATGAAATATTTGAATTGCAGGTAAGGTTATAATTTTTTAAATGTTTTTACTTGACAATATATAATGTTTACAATCAGTTGTAATGAATTTGCGGAATCTTGTAGGCATTAAATGATGACCTCACAGAGAGAAATCTCAAATTGGACAGCTTGCGGGACGAATCAATTGATCTCATTGTTGCGAAAGGGAATCCGTTTAGCGTGTCCAACTCTGAAAATCTTATGCTACAAAAGTTATCGCATCGATTGGAGGCGATTGGCAATCATCTTCAGGTATTATCATATTATGATTGAGTAGCCAAAGTTTTTTTTGCGTATTTAGGCTTTCCTTGTTTGTTAAAATGGGCACGTTAATTTGTTTCGCTGCTTTCATTGTTTTAATTATAGAACTTGAGTTCGTTTATTGTCCTGGACGAGGACGAAGCTGACGACTCTGGTGATGAAAATGTTACTTCCAGCAAGTCTAAATCACAATATAATTCCGAACCATCTATCGCTAGCACTGCACGCTTAACTGCCAAACCATTTTCATCCTTGAGCGCATCTGCGTCTAATGCTACGATTGGCATTTGCAACCCAGCGTTTGACTTTGAAGATGACGAAGATTCTCAAGAGCAAGTGCGTTCCATTAAAGATGATTTACCTCCTATTAAAATGACTAAAATTGAGGAGGACGCTGTAGAAGAAGACGATGATGGCGAAACTGTTCGCGAGGAATACAGCATTACTCCCGTGAAGTCTAGAAGTTTGTATGAGTCCATTCCTATGGACAGAGGCCAAACACGTGATCATAATATGTACATTGATGATCAAATAATAATGAGAGGTGCTCCTAAACAGCAGAAAATGAAACCCAATGGAGTACCGAAGCAGAGCAGTTTCGGTGACCAAGATGCTGACACTGATGAAGATGCCCAATCAATCTCATTGTCTACGGTATCCGAAGCATCCACAGTAATAGCTGGAGATAGTGGAAAGCCACAGAGACAGTCGTCATCCTCTGCACCAATGGTAAGTCCTACGGGAATTGTAAGAAGGGGTTCGAGAAAGAAAGTCATCAGCAGCAATGAAGGGAACGTAAAAATTGTAGAAATAAAATCGCGCGACGTAGTTCAAGGGATATTACGAATGGAACCAAAAATAATGGGTGGTAGTGGTGGTGGTGCTAAAGAACATGTTGCAATTGTTAAAGTGCCTCTTGTAGCGTCGCAAAAACAACAACAACAACAGCCATCCTTGCCGGCGCGGTCATCATATCAAAAAAATAGCTCTCACATTACACATCCTTCTTCAGCTTTAAACGTTTCTGCTGCCGCTGGGTCAGGTCCTATTCTTCCTAACAAAACCTGGCACATGCCAAAGGTTCGAAAAAATAAACGCTTAGTATATTGCTACGTTGTGCAATGTCCTCCTACTATTTTGCTCTTTTTTGTTTGCTCCTCTGTAGAGGAGAATGTGATTGGTAACCTGACCCTCCCAAAATACTATTTCTGCTTTTTTTTCTTTTTAATTTTGCTTATCTGCTTTTTGCTCTGTATTAGTTGTAGTTTAAAAAAAAGTAGTTTTAGTAATGTGTTTCCTTGTGGTCGTTCATACATGATGATATGACACTAAACAGCGTAGAGAACACCTTGTTAGATGAGTATAGTAGACAAGTCTCACCGTGAACACAAAAAATAGTGATAATAATGCACACAGTCCCTTGAATTGCACCTGATTGACTTCTTTTGCTTTGAAAGAAATAAATGATAACGTACCAGAATGATTTTTTTTTGAATTATTATATATGTTTTAAATATCTGCAATTAAATCCTTACCCATGCTAAAATATGATTATAAACTATATTTACAGGGCACTGTTACCAGTCAGAGTGAAGCGACAAAGACATTAGTAACTAGTAGACCAAAATCTGCGGACGCTGCAGGGTTCGTAATTGTTGTTAATAATGTGATCAATTCATCCAATGAAGCTGCCAAAAATCCTGAATTGGCGGAATTCCACAAAGATACCCTTGATGTGGCTACGGCTTTGAATAAAATGTCTGAGAAGCTTGAGGAAATCGAACATAATAGTGATCCAAGAAAAAGAGTAGAGGTTTTGGAGCAAGAGCTTCGATTGGTGGAACCTGAAGTAGCCCTTACGATAAGCAAAGGGGACTCACTCGTGTTCAAAATATCGAAAGTAGACATTAAAGCGGCTAATCAAATTCGAGCTGCGTTGGACTTATTGCGGTCAGATTGGTTGCAGTTGAAAACACGTGCTGAGGGTCAACGAATGACATCTATACGAATGGAAGCTAATCAGATTGAATGTCAGTCTATTATTCAGCAACTGGAAGATTACATTTCAGACGCCAGTGCGCTTTCTGAAAAGGAGAAAAAGGTATAACACAATACGGTTATATAAAAAAATGTACAGCTAATTTTTTTTCTCGGGTATATGCTAAAAGATACTTTAACGTAACTTGTTTTAAAGGATACTACCAGCGAGTTTCTACGCAAAAAAGAAGAGTACAAAACACTGAAGCGCAAGTTAGCCGATTTAGAAAAAAGAAATGTTGTTGGGGCAAAGAAAGAATTTGAAATCTTTCAATCAAAGTGGAGTCAACTTGAAAAATCATTC
>JAITYZ010002308.1:0-12938 GCA_027744595.1 Paronellides praefectus
TTATAAGTGAATAGTCATTCATTATTATATTAATACATTAGTGTTTGTTATCATTCCTCAAGTGTGATTGAAGATCACACTTCCCAAAACTAATTAAGCTTCTACAATATTTTTGTCACATCAGTTCATCCGACAAATCTTGATACTTATTTCAACCTTGGCGTGAAAGATATCACATATTTTTCTTCTAAAAATTGGGGGAAGGAGTCCTTTCAAAACAAGCTCAACGAACAATTCAACAATTCCAAAATCCTTTTTAAGGGCGAGATCAAAGCTGTTTATCACACAAACCTACCCACCACCACCACCCGACAACTCATTTCTTTGTCACAAAAATGAAGCTGCAGATTGTTGAGCTACTGCATGCATATATGGATCTACAAATACAAGCTTTCTATTTAGCCAATTGGTATCAATAAGCTTGTTTTATGGCTCTTTAGTAACATCAACGATCACAATTTATTTGGTGTATCCACTCAAGTAATTCGTCAGTGAAACGACAGACTCATGCAAATTAAAGAAAACATTTTAGCAAAAGATAATTGCAGCAAAACGCATATCAATATTTTTACTACCAATAGTTTTATTTCAAACGTTTTTCAAAGCGTTAGCCATAAGCAACCAGTCAACAAGATTTCTTTCTGTAGTAATTTAATGCTTTCTTAAACAACATGTGCAACACAAAAGCAATGAATAGCAATTATTTCAGCTTCGTATGGGGAAGCTGTCGCACAAAATGGTACATTGGGACTATCATTCAGCACTCCCCTTGGCGTCCTTTTAAATACTGGCAAAATGCAACGTGTGTTTTCTTCTTCTTCTCCTCACGCTATTTTTTCTCTGCTAAATAAATGACACTGGAACTGGAGGTGTAGTTGGTGGAATGAAACCTGGCTGGTGAGTTGGCAAAAAAAACGGTGTTCATATAAATGCAGGAACACGTAAAAGCATTTGTCAGTTTCCTTTCTGTTTTTCAGGGAAATTGCACGGAAAAATTTTCTTGTAACCCCATCTCATCCTCATCATCGTCGTCCTCATTTTAAAAAGGGATCTTATAAGAAAACATCAATTCACTACATATAACATGCGATGCGTTCTTTGAAAGAGATTTCTTATAGAAAGGGCACTTGAACACAGCTAGAGAGGATGAGGAGTTTGAACTAAACACATCCGATCAGGGAGGAAGACAAAACCTCTTCGCAATTCATGGTGGTTGAACAGCCATTGACAAAATGCCCCATGATGATGATGATGATATTCCATATTTGAAGCAGCATCCCTTCCATAAACTAGTACAGGCATATGTGTTCTTCAATGTCCTATATATAAAAAGTATTAGAGCATATTGCATGCAAACATATCAATCCATACATATATAATATTACAACACGTAATAGTAATAACAATATCAAAAGACATTGTAATACATATTGATATCTCAACGTAACATCGTACTGGAATGAAACAAGGTTAACATATTGCCATGCACAATATCCATATAGTAGCTTTATATTTATATAGCAGCCAAGTAAACAAGATGTGGTTGTTTTGCCTTCTGTTGCCGATGAGCTGTGTAAAGTAAAACGGAGAAAGCGAACGAAGGAAAAATCTGATAGATAACGGCAATTGGTACTTTTTTGGGAACTGACCGTGGAAAAGGCATGGCTTGTCCTTGCACACGTTCACCTATATCATAGATCAAGTGTTGGGGTGTGACAATCAAGTTATGATCATTCATTATTATGAGTCCGTTAAGGACATTGTTTCAAAATATTGATACATACATATGTATATATAATAATAAATACGTATAGACCCATTCTGTCTACTTGTCTCCCATGTCTACAAAACGGAAAATACAAAGCATTATTCCGGTCAAAAGAACACGCAATTGTATTCCGAAATAGAAGTATACTATATATACCTATACTGATGGAATTTGGTTTGCTTCTTTTTTTTTCTTCCTCCAATCGTCCTAAGGTATTTGGGTTATGCATTCCAGAAAACGACATGACATTCCACTATTGCAGATTCCGGGTTTCACGTTCCATAGTGCTACTCTGTAACCATGATCATGAGACCAAAAAAAACAGTACATAAGTACTTGTTATTGTTTCTATTCCAATTCTTACACAATACAAGCGTACTAATAACAAAACTGATATACGGAATACTACTAGATACGCTAGCAGGGGTATTTCTATTTCGCTCCCTTGCAGCAGAATAAACAAAAGTGGCGAAAATTGTCGCCATATTATATTATACCCCTGGAAGCAATGTATCTTGAAGGAAAGAGAATGAATCTTATTATTGACACCCTGTAACTTTTTTTCCAGTTTTGTTTCATTCACGTATATATTGATGTGTCACTTTATCATACAATTATATAAATATACACATGTACATACGTAGTACGTATTTACGTCCGTACCATTTCTCTAAGGAGAAAGAAATATAACGCATTGTGTATTTCCAAGCGTCCCACTTCTGAACAATCTTTTTGTTGTATCTTTCACTTCCGCCGAATCCCGCTTCTCACACATATTTTATTTTTTATTTTACTGTCTTACACCAAGCACACATACATACATTCCAGCAGCATAGCGAACGTAGCAGAAACAAAAAGTCTTTGCAGAATAGGAGAAGAATAGATTGCTGGTTTTTGTAAATATTATTATGTAAAAGTGTGATATCTATGTTTCCTTTTTTTGTACTCTAGCTAGATATAAAGCTACTACCACCACTAATACCGGTGAAGTTTCCACCAAAATACTCCAGGGTAGTGGACGTACAGCAAGAAAGAGAGAAGGAATAAAGGGTGAGTTCAACTAATGGAAAAAGGAAAATCAAGAGAACGGAAGAAACATATGGCGGATCAGGACCTGACTACTAATAACCTGTATGATCATTGAAAAAGACCTTCTGCTCCTTCTTACATTTGCTCTTCCTTCATTCATGCTCTTCCTACCACCACCGCATCAACCACCAATATAATTTTTATCATTGTTTGGAAGTGTGTATATATATATATATGTGTGTGTAGTCACACGGAAGTGGAAGTAGTGGTAAAATAGAAAGCAAAAAAAGTACGTATGGCATCACAAAAGATCAGCACACAAAGTTTATCAAGAGAGGAAAAAGAGAAAGGAGGAGTAGTAGCAGGAAAGGATAAGAATAAGAGGAGCGATTTTGGTAGAATAGATTTTATGAGAGAAGGGTGAACGTTTCCCGACACGATGCTTTATGTGTTGTGTTGCTAAAACATATTTTATGTACATATAATTGTTTCTACGTATTTATCTTTATATTTATTTATATTGTAGGGATGGAAAAAACCTGCATGTTACTATACATACATCCATAACGATACATTATTATTATTTTATTTCAGAGTTTTTGTAACGCACCTTCTCTCCCGTATCTCATCTCAGATCAATTTTAGTTTTTCCTTACATAAGATTCCGATACTTCTTTCCGGTTTCCTTTTGTCTTTTTGTTTTCTTTTGTTAGAACAACACCATTTGCCGCTTGGTTGTTCCACCCTAGCAGGATGAGTCTGAAAATATGCTTTCACTCTAATCATGGCTTGGAGCGCAGCAGTTATAATTGAAGAGTCATAATAGTATTGCCTTGTAGATGTTATAGATGAGTATACCTGTGTTAGTTTTAGATATAGTAACATAACTATGTGCAGATACAAGATAAAATTTTGGAGAAATTTATTTATACGCCACTATGCAACACAACTTTTAATGGTAAAAATCACAGGGTAAATACAATAAAAGGATTAAAATGTAATATCAGTGTGACACCTAGTTGATACATTGCTAATTAAGTAGAAACTCTTTAGAGGTTTAGTTGTGGTAAAAGCTACGTTTGATTGGATTTTTTTTAATAGCAGTGCTATCATAGCACTAATTATTAGTTTTAGTTAAATCTTGTAACATACAAGGATTATACTTTAATATTTGTGTCGTGCGTAGTTCTTTTTTGTACCTTTACACAACACAGATATGGACGAATGAGAGGAAAACGTGGAAAACTTGTCTACGATGGCACTGAATCCATTTATTTTTTTGTTTAATATTGTTTTAATTACTGATTTATAAAATTCACCAAGACTCGAATGCATATCCGCTCGTCATCTATACACTAAAAAAGATTATTAACCGTTTACGCTATCCGACCATATCTAACGTCATATCATGTTTCACTTTGTGTCTTATATGGAAATTACGGAAGCCAAAAAAGTGTCTCCCATTTCAACCCAATCCAGGGGTAAACTAAGACTAAAACTTTCCCAAGTGAAAACTTTGAGTAGCCCTAATTTCTACCTTGCTATTTTACTCAACAAAAGAACAAAAAAGTAGAGAGGAAAGTGAGTATCCATAATCTATATATAAGCCTCTTATGCACGCAAAATCCGTTAAGAAGTAAGCCAAGAAGACTTTTCTCAATGACATTGTATGCATTGAGAGCACAAAACACACCACCATCACCACATTAAATTTTCAGCCAAGTTGTGAAAAAAATTGAAAATGGAAAAGAGATGAATGGCTAGTAGTATGGATATTAGAAAGGTTTTCTTACACGTCAGTGCTAATCGAACACACTCCATTTTCCGGTTCGCTGTTGTGGTGGTGACGATGACGAAGATGTTTATTCATATGTATGTAGGGTATATAATATGTAAGTCCTATCATCTCCGCCATTCTCATGCATGCACGACTTTAAAAACTTTCACTTTCGTGGGGCGTAGCACGAGTGACTCATCCTACAACTCTAGCACCATGTCGCCGGGTGGAATAATACGTATTGTTTCATCCGAAATTTAACCACTTACAAAAATGTATGTTTTGTCCCATGCAAAACCAAATATCCTACGTAATTTCCATGCGTCGTATGTACATGTTTGAAACTAGGAATTGAAACCATTTTAGTGAGTATTAAAAAGCTAGAGTACGTTGATCATGGAAGCTACGATCTATCGTACACAATAAAAAAAATCAGGCCTCATATTTTACAGTTTTGGGGCGGTGCAGAAAAGACTACGTATCTCGCCCGGCGATATAGCACGTTCACATAGTAGTAGCAGCGTCAGCGTAGCCACCTTCAAACGCTTATTATCGCAACGTCTAGAAAATATAAATGGAATTAAGATGAAAATGCATACATGTATGCATGTTAAAAAGAAGAAAGCATGTGGAATGTGGATATTACAACGCGTGCAAGTTTCTGGCATCACACACCAACTTGGATATGGTAAGGAAGTAAGGAATAAGTTTCTATCATTCGTTTTTACAAAGATGCAAAAAGTACACTGTATATTTAATTTACTTATTTTTAATCTCAATTTTCACGAGATTGAATATACATGTCTGCATGCATACGAGCTTTGATGCGAGTTGGATAGTTTCAGAATGCCGTATATTTATTATTCATTTAAAAGTTACGCTAGTTAGGAATAAGATTGCGTCATGTACTACCCATCTCAAAGATGAAGTCATCATGAGTATGTATTTTGGGTGCAGAAATTTAAAAGTAAATAATGTAACGCTCGAAAATCGTTCTGCGTAAAATGAAAACTTGGGACTTCCTGGGTAAAGCATGCCTTTTAACTTTCAATTAAACTATATGTACCCAACACACTGCACGTTGCTTTGTGGTAAAGAGTGCAGCGTTAGAACCATAACACAGCGAGAGAAAGGAGTGATCAGGTTGTTAAGGTTACAAGGGAATTAAATATTAATATACATAGTAACAACAACATAATAATGACAACAATAGAAATTGTACATAGTTTGCATCGCATGATTAAAGCAAATTGGCTCGAAAAGTTGGTCAAAATAGTAACGTTGTGTTATTGTATTCGCTATATGTATTATAGATGATATACTCATTACTTCATAAAACGGTGATTTGACGACCCGGTAACCCCTTTTCCTCTCGTCAGAACGTTCGATGACATTCACCAGAGAATGTGGAGAACAAGCAATTCAATAATGAACACTGACACACTTTGGCATGCATTTATTTCTGCCAAACGACAATGATTGTACAATAGAAACTTTCAGACAACGTATACCAAAAGGCGTGTACGAACAAAAATATGAATGTGGCAGATTTTACTGTAATTTATACACTATTCCATATAAATTGTATCCATTTCCGGGTTTAATACTTTTCTTCTCATAGATATCTGACGTGACTGTGGTGTTGATGGTGGTTTTTCTCATGTGTCGCAATACTGAAAGACTTTTTAATTTCTTTTTTTTATAGTGCTTCAAAATGTTTCATATTTCAACCATCTCGTTAGTAACAATCCCTAGTTTAATAATATTCGTAATATTGTCATGTTCCGCTCAAACTTTTGATCCAAATGTGGACGATAAAAAATATCTGGATACTATAGAAACACGATTGCAGCAGGAATCCATGGCAGCCCAACATATTCTTGTGAATCAGACCAAAGTTTTGCAACAAGTTACACGCACATTTATCGAGAGTAAAATCAAAGAAAATTTGTTCAAGGTGATTAATTAGCGGATGGCTTGAATTCAAAGAAAATAAAATCAGGTAAAATGACCTTGAACATGAATATATATAGATATTGAGTTTCATATTTGGTATTTAAGGTTGTACGAGAGCGTGTTGAAATGGAATTAGAAGAAATGGCAATGAACAACACTGCGTCAACGAATGAGTCATCGACGACATCCTCTCGACAGGCAAGGCAAGAAGATGAAGACGACGATGAAGAGGTGCCAAAGGTAACTACACCAAGACCACGACCAGGGTTGCTTCCTCAGTTAGCAAATGTGGTGACCACACTCTTTGGGAGCGATGTAAATGTAACTGGCTATTTAAAAGATGCCACTGCTTTCTTGCCCCAGGATCTCAGTGATAGAATAATTTCAGCCGCAAGTCTTATCGATCCAAGTAGATTTACTTCCACGACCGTCATTCCACCTCCTGTAATAATTAATGGTCAGGTTATACCACAAAGTGCCTTAGTAAATGGCACATTTACCTATGCTCAAGGAGCCGTGCCACAAGGAGTTCAACCCGCTGCTAGTGGCACATATAACTACGCTCAAGGAGCCTTGCCCCAAGGAACACAACAAGCTACTTTAGATGGATATCAGAATACCAATGTTGTTTCACAACAAGGTAACAACAATGTCAAGCTAGGTCTCCAACCTGTGGAAGTCGGTCAAATGGCCTCTCAAGTCCAGCCTTCGTTTATGCCTCAGTCCAGCGCTGGTCAGATTGTACAACCAAATGGCAATAGTGGAGTAGTTGATCAACGTCAACAAATTGTAGCACCGTCACCACTGATGCAAACAGGGACGGTTCAACAGCAACAGCCTAATCAAAATGTTGGAACTAACAGCGTCCAAAATGGTGTGCATCAATTGTCGCCAAACGCTGCTGGGATAGCCAACCCGAACCCAAATTTTAAAGTTAACGACATATTAATTGGAGCTCCATCTGCGATTCCATCATCCCCAACTACCTCAGGTGAGGATGAGGAGGAAGATAACAACAACGAGAAAGATTCATCGGAAGATGAACTGTTTTTTGCAAGGGATGACGCGAGTTCCTCTGGAATTGGATATATAGATGAATATCCAGCAGTCAAATATGCTATCAGAATCTTTAACCATTTCACTTCAAGAGCTGGAGTTCCAACAAGTACGGCGGTAGTTTATTGTTTTCTTTGAATTCTTTTAAATTTTGTTTTCATGTTTTTTAAAAGCGATATTTTTTTAAATTTCCAGCAACTGAGTATGTTAACACGACGACAGTAGAAAAAACCCTGGATTCGTTGGAAGAGGAGCAGCTCCGGGCAACATCCCCCGCAACAACATCTAACTATAAGCAAGCCGTTGCGTTGTATGAAGGAGCACGTGAAGCGTATCAACTACTCCAGAACCTCAACAAATACTTGGACAGGATCGGAAATCGAATCGATGACCTGGGCTATGGACCTGAAGACGTTGGTATTGAATTGTGAGTTAAGTACCTATAGTTAGGTATTTATTTTATTTTGATTGACAAAGAATTGGCTATTTATATGTGCAGCTAAAAGGTTTCGTACCAATTTTTATATAATTTATCATTGTTACACCCCAAAATGACAATATTTATACCAATTACATAACAACAGCTACTTGTTTTAGATTCTTATTAGCAAAAATCCTTATTTTTATACCAGTAAATAAATAAATGGCTTCAAGTACTAATTTTACGACTAATAACGATTATCATAACTAAAGAAGAAATGTATACTATTATACGAAGCTTTTGTAGATTTTTGTTCCGATAAATATTCATTTTAGCAGATGGCTTGATTCGTGTTCATGACATTTATTTCTTCGGATGGCATTTATAGTTTAATAGTGACTGATACACAGCATCAATGTTCCCGTCATCTTCATAGTATTTTGTGTTTCTGGCTTAATGATGAATTGAGTAATAAAATGTTTGGCGAAATGCTTGGATTTTGTTTCGATGCATTAATATGTATCATTGTACTTGTTCCATGTGGCATTTTCTGAAAACTTGCACGATGATCAGCTTACATTATTCATTAAGTACTAACATACGAATAAAAGCGTTTATATTGAATACATGTACAATATTGCCACAAGAGCTTGACTTTGATTGTCATATTTTGTAAAAGAAAACAGTCATTTCAATTCCTTCCAGAACCTGCTTTCTGAATCAATGTGTTATTGCGTGTGAAAGAAACGAGAACGAAAGTGAAAGAGAGTGGAAGTTTGAGAGTTGCTCAATGCTCGATTTTTCAGAATCAAAACAAAATGAATATTCATATTTTAATTTTAGCTGGATTTTCAATAGTGAAGGTAATATTCTTCAATAAATTAATAACTGTAAAAGAGATAATTATTACTTTTAATCATTATGTGTTGGGGGGAAAATCGGTTGTGCGTCGTTCAAGGTTGTTGGGGCGAGTTTAGATTCACCATTCTCTGTAGATCCCGAAGAGCTTCAATTGAGAGAAATTGCTGACAATGTAAGAACTGTGTCTGGGGCCGTCATGGGCCTTACGGAATACGTTATGGAGATTCGAAACGAATTAAAAACCATTCGCGCTGACATCTCTGCTTCACAAGTCGTCAGCAAGCCCAACGCAACGACGAGGCCACTCACGTATTATTCAGGAAGACCGATTCGTGATCCTGAAGACATTCGTAGACAAAGCTTAGAATTAGCAGATAAAGTGGAAAGGCTGTTGGCAATGGATCAAAGTCCAGAGGTGGACTTGGCAAAGGAGGAACTGAGGAGGACTGTAGAAAAAAACTTTTTGAGAATGTTGGCGGCCATTTTGGTTACAGGACCAGCGCACACTCAGGAGCGGTCGGATGATATTTTCAAGTTGATGAGGAGCGTGCTAAATGGAGAATTGGATTTTACTCCAGTTGTACAACGGCTACCTTTGATTCTCAGGGATTCGGAAACAAACCAGTTCGTAAACCTGCTGATAACATTACGTGAGGTAAATTCAATAGAGATGTTTTTACACAAAAACTAAATTGGATTTTATTCATTTAATTTTCATTTTGAACTCGACAAATATTTTAATTGCTTATTTAAATTACGATAATGTAGAATGAACGTGGCGGAAGTTCTTTCCGGCTAGGACTTTTTTCATCAGTTGAAAACACTGCACAAATTGTGGACAACAGTCGGCAACTTCTCCCCAACTTTCTGATCCCAAGTAGCCCTAATCTCGTCAATAATGGACCGAAGAATCCGCCGGTGGTGAACAACTTTCAAAACAATTATCAGAACAATCGACAACAAAGTGGTAACATTGGTAATAACTTAAGTAATGTCAACAACAACAACGGACAATTGCCCGACAATGAAAATGCAAATGCGCAAGGACAAACTCCAAGTACAAATCAATTGCCAAGCATTAACAGCTTAATTGACGCAATGACACAAACAAATCAGCTTATCAAGGAAATCCCAACGTTAGTAGAAGGGCTACAAACGCTAGTAGAAAGCCTTGAAGGTTTATTTGGCTAACGCTAAATATTTTAATTTATCTTGTTTTACTGTAATTCATTGTCTAAAAGTTCAAAATAAAAAAGGCCTTTACAAGGTCATGGATCTTAGCCAAAGTAAATTTTAAACAAATGATTTACTAAATGATACAATTTACAAGGTATACATTGCATTGCACAAAGAAGGGTTGCATTTACTTTCACTTCCCTTGAATGTCATCTATATGCACTCAACGTACATTCTTTTGCCTGTAAAATTGCGTAAGTTTGAGCAGAGGATCTGTTCACAGAGAGATGGCACCTTTGGCACAACGACGCTTCCAGTGAGAGCATACAATGAAACGTTGCAAGTGCGAACAAAGAGTGCTTTCAAAGCACTGCTTTCACCATTTTATAGCTAAAAAACCAGCTTTCGCATTTGAAAGTTCCAAATTGGAACTACCATTACATTAACATATTGCACGATAATTTGTCCACAGCGTAATTTAAGGGCTTTGTATGTGGATTGTAATGGTGAGAAAAATCGTTTTAACATTTAAGAGAGGAACGATATGAGGTTTCCAAAAAAAATCCCTTTTTGTGGTTTGTATGATAATTTGTGAATCAAATCATTTCAGGCGTGTGTGTGCGTACAAAAGTGAACGAAAGAATGGCGCCTGAAAGGCGTAAATGGTATACACAATACCAGCGGTTTTTAATATTCATAAATATTCAGACAATTCTGATAATTTTCAATATGCATAATACCTAGTTTAATCTCGGGAAAAATAACGATACATATGACATGATTAATAAGCACAAGTTTAAAAATGAAGCAATGACATCACCGCATGGAACCATAAACGTTTACTCACAAGGGCGTCAAACTCTTCAAGTGCAAACAAGGGAAATGAACCCTATCACAGTACATTTGTACATTGTTCTTGCTGTGGTCGGCGAATTATAAATATTCATTTTCCTTACCTGTTCGGTTTCCACACTCATTTGTACCACCTTTGGTTGCATCAGTAATGATATGTAATTGACAGTCGAATCTGTCAAGTTGGTATTCAGATTGAATATTAGAACAAGTACAGGGAATGAGTAGGAATGAATGTCTTCGTCATTGTGAAATAATGCTACATACAATAAATCGTGTCAATTAACAATTCTTTCGCTACAAGAACGTAACAATTCCTATATATTAAGTTTCATATTATATTAATTTATATGCTAATCAATTCCACACGCTATATATTAATTTGTTAGTGCTTAGTAAAATTGGAATATTGACAATTGAATATTATATGAATTATTGGAGAGAAAAAACCTTGCATGAAGGTTGAAATTAAGGCACGTAATTGAAAATTGAGACCCATGTATAAAAAAAACCTTTTACCCCCCTGATGAGTTTTATCGCTTTTTAACGACAGTATAAAACTCGCCCAAAAACCCTTCTTGGACCACAGTTTGTATCAGCAAGTGAATCTAGTTTTTTAATACCTCTGGTATCAGCAGAAAGTGAATCAATATGGATTGCAAATATTTGATCGTGATTGCCCTGGTGCTAGGATGTGTTTCAACGGTAAATAAGAGTTTTGAGATTTGTATTGAGAGCCCACGAAAATACATTTTGTGTCCTTATATTTCAAAAAAAATAATAATCTTTTTTTTCTTCCAGACCTTCTGCATGCCTAATCAAATATCGGGGATTTCCGAAGAGAGGATACGAAATGCTAGACAAGCCATGCAGGGAGCCACTAACCAACTTCAAAATAACTTGGTTGGAGCACTGTCATCGATAGCAAATGCAAGTCAAATTGCGGGACAGAATGTAAGCCGATCTGCTGCACTGATGATCCGAGGACTGATCACAAACACGTTCCAGTTAACAGGAGTAGTGGCTTATATGCCCCGCCTCATTTTCCTTGATGGACCCACTCAATTCATCGAAACTCTCCGTCTCATCCGCAGTAACCAGGTCCGTCTTCCAAACGACATTGATAGTTCCATCGACACGCTTCTGACGTTTGCTGGACAGTTCCGTGACTCGGGCATTCCACAAAACTTTGAACCCTTCATTAACTTTTTCCCCAACATATTTGCTGGAGTTGGAGATTTCCTCACCACTCTCATCGACAGTGTCTTTATCTTTATTGCACCAATTCCATCTGTCAATGCCAGAACAACTTTTGCACCACCAACTACTGTGAGACCTTGAATTACTTTTTCCTCTTGAAGTCAACTCTGTATGTATTATTATTATGTGGTCAACTAATTAATGAAAGCTAATTAAAGAATTCTTTAAAGAAAATGTTTTTACTCCATGTGGTGTTTCATTATAAGCATGAGCATGCATGGTTCGGTCTGGGTAGAAACAATAAATGCTATAGCAGCATCACATACATACATAATATAACTACATACTTGGGTATATTGTGCAAAGTATGCCGTAGGCATTTTTCAATTATATCGGTCTGTAAAAACTAACGGCATAATCCAGCAGGTTCCATTATGTGACAAAAACAAGATCATTAATTAAAGTCATACAGCGTAGAAAAATCAAGCATAAAATTTTATTCAGGTAAAGTTGGCTTATCAGCAAGAAGCAAGGATTTTTAATAGTAACCGTTTTGATTAACAGGGAGTTAATATTTCAATTTATTGTAAAAAATTTAATGTAAAGCCGATTGACAATAATATTATTATTGATGACAATGATACGACATTTCTTTTCATACCTGACTTTTTCGTTCTGGTACAGTGACTGCATAAATGTAACAATTACAATGAAATCTTGTTCATCCTTTCTACTTTTCTGTTCACTATCAGTCTGATTAGTACTACACTTAATTTTTCTAACTTGTTGTGAAAACGAGACTTAATACAATCGTGTTTGGCTACCGGGTATGTGTGTTGCAC
>JAITYZ010002309.1:0-30458 GCA_027744595.1 Paronellides praefectus
GTGATGAAAGGCAAAGTCAAGACATTTTTTTTCATGCATTGCATATTTTTTTATATAATATTCAAACTATCTCTATATTCTTTCAACTCTCTATATGTTTTCTACACGCTACAAATTCTACCTTGGATATTTAAACAATATTCAGATCTGCAAAATTGACTTGTTTTATTGTTTTGTTTTTACAATTTATTGACTTTTTGAATGATAATGATCCATGATGAAATTTATTATTGCACCTGGCCATTTCTTTTCCTTCTTATTTTCAAGTGTGTAAAAAGGAAGCATTTGAATGTATTGAGACATTTGGTTTTGTGTGTGTGTGTGTTTTTTTTTAAATTTTCATTTCACGGACACGCTTTGCATTGCAACTTTTACAGAGAACATGACCATCTAATGGGTAGCATCCGCGACCTTCAGCCTCTGAACGTAAAAGGAGCCCGCAATCCTAAGTTGAATTTTAACCACACAATAGTTATTAGCATTGAGAGTAACAATTTTAATTCGTATTTTTAAGACTGTGTACTTACCTCGCACTTATAGCAGTTCACATGGAAGCTCCTATCCAAAGCAACAACTCTGACCGTCTCTTCTTTACCAGGCTCAGGCATGATTGGAAGCTTGCAAACGCTACACCTTGGTGCAAATTTTCTGGAATGATAAAAAATGTTGTTATTATTGTCCTTTCAAAACGTAATACTTTAAATGATAAAAAAACGTTTATTGTAGTCTGGACAAGTTTGTGACGTACTTGTGGAAATCCTCAATGCAGTAAATCCTATTGGCGGCATCAATCGTAAACTGTATCCCTTCCAGACTCTTTGCACAAACGACACAGGTGAAACATTTGGGATGATAAGGTTTTCCATTTGCACGGAGAATACGGTCCACGATAGGCTCACTGCACACGCAACATTTTTCAAGTCGACTCTGTCCATGTTAATCATTAAAAAACGTATTGAATTTCCTTATTTACCAAACGTAAAATCTTGCAAATATCCCGGGAACCCGAGTGTAAAAAGGTCCCGTTAACATAGCGCATATATAGCAAATACATAACAAAAAAAGATCCAAAGCTCCCTGGCGTCACAAGATTTAACTCGTCCTCAAAATCTACCTAAATTGTATTCATTGTGTTAAAATCAAATGACTGATCAAATTACTTACCATATAACACCGCTCACAATATGGTTTCCCATCAACATGGTAAAAGAATGACTTTCCTTGAAGGAGGCAATCACAAACTCGACATGTAAAGCAGGCGATATGAAATATTTGATCCATTGCAGTGCATCCAGTTCCTTCTCCTACAACCTTTTCTCCACATTTATTGCAAGTTCCTGTGAATAAGCCGGAAAAACAGAAAGGTAAACACAAGTTAACGACAGTTAACCATAAACCTTTCTGGAATGTGTTTGGAACAATTAAATACTAACCAAAGCAAACTTGGTTGTTTTTCAAGGAGCTCATTAGCAGATCCGTCAGCTCATCAATTTCTGACTCTTTTGATGAGCTTGTCCTCATGACCTTATCTGGCGTTTCCGATCGTCTAATATCCAACGAGTTTTTTGATCCTCTGATACCTCCACTCAATTGAGAGTCAGATCGTGGAATGATCGGTTCATACAGACTTTCTACAGTTGAACTTGCCTGAAAGTGTCAAATTTCACCCATTATTTATGGAAATATCCTTCATCAAGGCGCAGTATATTAGCTAATTATGGTGTAAGTTTTCTCCCTACCTGAGAATTACTCGAAGGATATATATAAGTCTGGTAGTCATGATGGTTTGCAGGATAATATTCGGGATGCCATTGTGGCGATGTGATGGCTCGTCTCAGTTCCGAGTAGCTGGAACTCACTGGGGATGCCGGAGGAATCATGTCATTGTGGGGAGGTGGAGGTGGTGGCAAAGCTCCTTTTCTCCTTGAAGGCGAACCGCCCGCAGTGGCCATTTTATATACCAATTATAAATGCACCTGTGTATTCTTCCAAAGAAATGTCCACAATTTTTTTTTGCAGTCAAGCTAAATTGAACCAAAAAAAATATTCATTTTTATCCCTGTCCCTTAAATAGTCTGCACAATTAAAGGTAACCCTGAATTTGAGAAGCTTACCTTCAAGTCAGTTGCGATAACTTCTGCTCGTAATTTGATCCCAAAGTAAAAAAAAAGTGTGTTTGCTTGTTAATCTAAACACACGCACTTGTATATAAGCTCAAAATGATTGGATATAGTAGCTGTCACAATACATGTACAAGGACAGTTTACCAGAGAGACATCCAATCCAATTTATTTTTTGTTTTAATAAAGGCAATTATTATTATTATTATTGAGCCAACAACTGCGCTTTATAAACTTATTATGAAAAGTCTCCAAACCACAACCAAGCCCTCTTTATGAGTAATCACAAGTCTTCACTAAGAAAACAACATTTCACTACTACTAACAAGTTAAACAAACATGATGTTCCACATTGGAATGATGAGTTGACTTAGCTCAAAAAATAAACGTAATTCAAGTTTCATTTGATAATTTTGGCAAATTGCAGTAAAAGTTTTAAGTAGTCCAAACTGTTCACTAACGTCAAGGGAATATGGGTGTTTATCTACAACACAAAATAGGGAAGTTACCAGAATTTGTATTTTTATTTGAAAATGAGATTCTTGGAAAGCACAGGGATCATTTTTTTTACACTGGGCAAAAAAGAGCCTCTGGCTGGGCCCTTCTTTTTCCTTTCTTCTTCTTCTTCTTCTCTTTTGAGCAGCAGGAAAAAATGCACTTTTTTCTGTTGACTTTTCTGTGTTCTCCGTAGAAAACAAAAAATAGTTTTACTTTACCAGTGCATCATTTTTCCCCTTCTTCGTCCTCTTCCACTCCTCTGTTGATATTTCTTATTGTTTGTTGTTATCCTTCTCATGATGATCATATTATTCCGTGTGCAAAGCAATGGGAAAAACGTGTATACACATTTATATGTTATCATTATGGCGTGCATATGTGTATATATCTCACCTTTTATGCAAGCAGCAGCAGAGTTGCATGCATAACTTGCATACCTCTGCGCTTTGCAACACAAGTTTCTTATAAAAAAAAATTCTTGTGCTTCTTTCTTGGTTGAAATCTTTACAAAACTTTTTTAGAGAGCTTTTGTGCTTCTCTGCTGCTGTAGTAGCAGTTGTGGTAGTACTGCTGCTGCTCCTGTTCTTTGTGACATGTATTTTTTTCTGTTCTTCAGCAGATTTAGATGATGATGGTTTCATATTACCATAACAATGTAAAGGATTAAATGGGATTATTACTAACAAACGAAGCTTGATTTTTTATTGGAAAAATAAAAGATTTTTTTTTGTTAAAATAAAAAGAGTTCAGTAGCTCCATTGATGCCACTTATTATTACTGCCACTACAACAACTACAGCTTCTTTTGCTACTCTTCTCCAACAACCAAAAAAACCATCCATCCAACATAATATTTTGGCATTATATTTTCTCTCAACTTTTTCTTCTCTTTACAGTTTTGGCCATGTTTTTATTGTTGTGTGTCTGTCTTGTGTACAAACAAATTCATGTACGTTTTAGCAAGTATGTTAGTAAGCACGTAGCTTCAATTTTTTTATGTTTTTATAATATGTAGTATTAAAAAATGGGCAACTAGCAAGAACAAAAGCCAGTTTTATTGACGACGATGAGTTGAGAGTATGGTGATGTGATGATTTGGTACCGTTGTTGGTTGGGTTGTTGTAAAAATGTTTTTGTCCTTGTTTGTTTGAGGAATACTAGCGGGTTTATGCTACATTTACTATGCATACGAAACTCTGCTGATGCTCATTCCATTCATAAAAAAAACATTGTCAATGATGGATGATTACGGCAATATACAGAAAAATTAAAATGAAACATAATAATATTCTGTAGAAACATTTCAAGCCTTTTTGTTTTAAGGCTCAAGTCACAAGTGGAGAAAAAGGAAAGATAAAGACACACAAAAAGTACTTACACAAGTATACTTACCCAGACCCAGACACACACACATATTATTGCATGCTAATAGGAAGGGTAAACAATTCTCTAGCCAAACATTATTTTTCACAGTGTCATCAATCCACCACACACACAAAATTGGGAATGACACTTGTCAGCATGCAAACTGCATACATAAGTAGCTATTTTGATCATGGTCTTAGGCATTCCTGCCTGGTAGCAAAATAGTAATTGTGTGTAGTAGTCGCCGTGTTTTCATTTTCTACCTGTAAACGTAGGTAAAAATAGACAAAACAATCGATGAAAGTTTTGTGGTATTGGCAAAAGTATGTAAACTTGCTTTCGGGTATAAATAAACAATGATGACATGATACGTGTGTTCCGTTATTGCCAGTTGCCAACACTATGACTTATATTACTACCATTTTATCATAAAATGAATGAGAAAATGAAAAAGCCAACATGCATGCTGTCGTGTACCTCTAGAAAACATGGGAAATATTACACAGATATAATATGTGCATAATGGATAAATGGATAATAGGTATAAAATGACTTGACTACTGTTAAATATTTTAGTTGAGTGGGTTGGGCGAGCTGGTGTCTTTTGTTAATAATGCTGTTTGGTTTGGAGGCGAAATGAAATAGAAAATGCAAACTGCAAAAACCTGCTGATGATGTTGACTGTTGACGCGTGTTTTGCTTTGTTGTGTCTCCTACATTTTTTTAATAAATATTTTGCATACAGGCAGCTACATGAACGCAGTAAAAGTGTGTCAAGTCAAGTTAAAGTTGAAGCAGAATTTTTAATAAGATAATGATCGTTTTTGGTAATGAGAAAAAGTAATGTAAAACAGATAAGAAAAAAATATATGCATTTATTTTTTTTAAATATGGGTTTCGTTATTAATACTGGGCGACATTTGGTTGTAAAGTTCAGCGGCGACATGTGACTGCATGGGGCTGATAACAAATGATGATAATAGTGTTGGTGTTTTAGGTGCATTGACACTAATTGTCGCTCTTTTTTTTGCAAGAAACTTGCATTTTACAAAAGTGTTTTTGTCTTTATTAAATTTTGTACGAGACGATAAAAATGATCAGATGAGCATACTAATTGGGTTGGCAAAGGAGTTTCTGCCGCCTGTGTGAGTGTGGAGCCATATACCACGACGAGAGAACAAATAAAGTTTAATTGGTTGTAATATAATATCCAAGTTTTCTTGCGTTGTATTTGTAGCGAGTTTATGACATTTAATTTTATAGGTTCTTTTGGGATGACCATGCATAAATTTAACATTCGAGATGCTTTGATCCCAAACACCTATGATGTGCATGTACCTATATTAATTAAGACAGTTGAATGAGTGGGTCATGGTCGCGTCATTATTTGAAATTGTATAGTCTTATTATTTTGCAAATAGCACGTGACTGACATAATTTTTGTAGGGCTCATACATATTTTTTAAAGGTGCTATGACTTTGTATTCAGGCTTTGCAAAGTTTTGTACTAAAGTAATCATAATAATTCCATTAAAAAAAGAAAAAATGGGACATAAATTGGTATACGATTTATAACAAAGGTAAAAAGATAAGCAAAATCGAATAGTTAGATAAACCATCTCGATGTCAAAAGTATTATGTATCTACTCACCACTACAATCAATGCAATGCAATTTAAAACCTGACGACTTTCCCAAAGCATATCATTTAAAATAAAATTGGATGGTCAATATAAGTTTTCAACGAAGAAACAAATAAACGTTTTTCTTTTATTCCATGAAAATTATTGGTGATGAGATCATCATCCTCGTACAATCTGATGCACAAAGTTGAGGAAATAGTTGAGAGGCGTCACTTGTGCTTCAACGTTAATCAAACGACAGATTAAATCAAGTACAAGATAAAGTCACTTACTTAATGAAGCACAGCTGCATTTTTGTATTCCACAAGTAAATAAATTTTATGTGCGCATGACTTTGTCAAAGCAGACATTTAAAGCGATTACTGCGTGTTTTATCATCTCATGATGACATCCTGTTTGTTTTGAGTGGCACAAAGATCATCATCGCTCTGCTGCATAGCTCTTCTTTTATCACAAGATTTTTGTATATTTTTTTATGTGCATAGCTACCATACTTAACTTCTTTTTTTTACATAAGTTGTTATGTATCTGCTGGAACGTTCCTCTTTAAGGACATCAAAATATTTATTTAAAAACAACTTACGATTTACACCATTTTCCCTGAATTTCACTTTGGATTTTTATGACATAAACACAAACAGCAACATCTCTTCAATTTATTTTAAGACTTTCCAACTTACAAATTAGTCATTTAATAATCATCATCGTCCTTTTATTATCTTCCTGTCTTTGCAAGTAGTAAGGTTGAAGTAGTAACGTTTCAACAACGTTGTGTTGTTCTGTTCTAAAAGATTACACCAAGAGGGATGGATGCATAATAATATGGTTATAAAATTATTAATGGCAAGTTAAAGAGTGAGTTTAAAAAAATACTAAAATGGAATGACACTCGGTAATGCAAAAAAATATTATAGTCATAGTAATGGCAAGTTGTCTCCAAGATTATGATTTAAGTATTTAATCTAATGACTTGCAAAATAAAATCACGTAACGTTTAAAGTTTAAGGTAGCTGATAGCGTGTAGTTTGGAGTTTACTCAGGAATCCTGAGTCAGGATGCAGATGTGGTTTCATATGAATAATATGCTTTTATAGTAAGAACGTTTTTCCACGAAAAATTTGGTCCAGAGTCCAGAATGTTTTGAGTGTTCAGGGAACTTGAACACAAACTGATGAGTTCTTTTGGCAGCAGAGATGATTAAAATTGTGGGTGGATACATCCAAGTTGATTAGTTGATGTTGATGAATCATCATTTAAATCAAAATAACTTTACTTCTTTTAAAACTTTTTTATTTTGTGGAAAGGGAATTGTTTGATTGGTGAATATAAAAATATGTATGTTTGTAAGTTTGTATTAAGGGTATTCTTGACTATTGATAAGTTGATGATGACTATGTTTTGTGAAATTCAAAACCAATATTTTTTTTTTCTCTCTCTCTTTGGGGCTGTCAGCACGTGTGCTTGTCTTTGTGTGGGAGCAAGTAAATTCCAGAGACGTGATTCAACTTTTGAAACAAGTGACGTTTTGAAATTGAATATTTTAACAGAAACACGTAGAGCCCCCTGTCTACTGTCATTTGTCTATGCATTGTTGTTCTTGTTTTGTTGATGCAGTGATGAAAAATGTGCAGTAAAAATGTATTCTACCAGACTAGAATATTTATGGATCATTTTACGCATTTTTGTAATAATAAAGTTTAATAATGTAGCTAATATGCAACCACATGATCATCTTTTCCTTCTCACTCATATCATTTGCAGCTCAACCACCCACCTCAAAAAAAAGTTACCCTTTCAATTTCTTCCTTCTCTGCTGCAAAAGGGAAAAAAGCGTTTATTATTTGGAAGCTTCATCATCATCATCTTGTATTTATTTATTAGTCGCCACAAAAACTTCTTTCATATCTGTCATCAAAGTCGGTGTGGTGGTGGTGATGTGTACCGTTAACCTATAAATAAAATGGGAATCATCATGAAATACTGAACAACAATGTGTGAACTCACAAAAATGCATAGTGAAATAATAAAAGTGATGCATATTATTATGCATCTCTCTATTTATCTTAGCGAACACGCATTTAACATTGTCAGAAGCACAAAAATGACTAATAATTCTCAATAATTTTTCTATTGACTTTTGGTCATAAAACAAAATATCTGGTTGATGTCTTTCAAGATGTCTTGGATGGTAGCTAACTGTATACTTTTTGCCCTTTTGCCACTGGAAGATCAATCTACAATATTCAAGAGTAACCCAGATCAAAGGAGAATATTAACATATACCTACATAAAGGTTTGTTACACAGACTGTCTTAAGAAGAGCTTCCATAAAAGGGTGCTTTTGTTTTTATTAACAAGATATTATACAGTAGTAGTGCCTTGAATGCTTTCTAGTATCAGCTTTGCTAGATCAAGGGGCTCTCACTCCACTACATCCCGAATTTACGTTGCCTTTTAACAAGAGTTTCATCCAAACAACAAAACAAGTTCAGAGCATTCAGTGGCCAATTTAAAGCAATGAAATAATTTTCCTAACTGTTTATAATTGACTTTTCCTCATAAAACGTGTTTATCCTTTTGAAATTGAGCAATGAGCTCAATTCATAAAAACAACTTATGATTACGGTTTCAACTTTCAAGTTCATCGGTTGAAAAATGCTATCATATTTCCAATACTTCCTCCTCTTCCTCCTCTGCTGTTGTTGTCATAGCATCACATAAGCAATCTTAGTATTCCTAACCTAAAGTAAACCCAACAGAGTGCATATAGGTACATTTGGCTTCTCATTCTGAAGATTTGTAACCATATTACGTGGAAATTGATAAAAAAAAATATGTAGCAACGAACAAACATAAAACTTCACAAGCGCATATATTTTACTTTGATATAATATATGAAGAAATTAAAGGGATATAATAATAACGATACAATATAATTGTAAATAAAAGAGCAGAGCTGTGGTGGTACTGCAGTGGTGATGAGCCATGCCGTGAATAATAGTGGCACAATTGATGGTGTTTTTTCTTCTTC
The DNA here is from genome assembly GCA_027744595.1 of Paronellides praefectus. Lineage (NCBI taxonomy): Eukaryota > Metazoa > Arthropoda > Collembola > Entomobryomorpha > Paronellidae > Paronellides > Paronellides praefectus. Next base: position 8,656 of record JAITYZ010002309.1, read on the forward strand.
CTCTCCTGTTACACTAAAAAGTGATGTTGCTGCCGCCGCTGCAAATGACTTGATTTTGATGACAGCTTAATAATACAAACTTGGTGCAATTTCATTCAACTTAAAACCGCTGGTGATGCTATAAAATAGGGTTGTTACGAGCCATCATTATGAGTCATTTGGATTTTGGAATGTGGGTGATAATGCGAAACGTCAAAATTGCTATGACATAATAATAAAGATATTAGGTATACCTACGATATGTAATGGTAATTCTGATGCAGACTGGAATAGGTAACATAAATACAGTTAATAATAATAATAAAAATGTGTATCATAAAACTATTTTAATGGCTCACATGAACTTGTAATTTGACGAGTGCAGAGCACATGCAGACAGAAAGGAGTGTGTGTGTTATATGACAGGAGGGAGTAACCATCGGAGTCACAACAAAAATGTTCCCATTAAAAACAATGCAGAATGCAGAGAGGATGTTGATATGATGACGTGAGGTAAGTAGGGATTCGAAGACTTTTTACGTGGATTTCATTTTAAGATGAGCATGTTTTGTTACATGCCAACCTCAGATAGACACCACCGTAAATAAAACCATGAATTTAACATGTTTTTAGTGCATACAAAGGTAATAGCCCGTATATTTGTGCCTACACATTTTAATGGCATGTTGATGGCGACAATGATGATGATGATCATGATGATGGTCGTGCTCTGACTTTGACAATGAATTTTTATGCCTTCTTAATAGTGTGCTTGTATTGCGTAGGCACACACACACGCACACACATTTGCATTTCTCATTCACTTTTCTCTTGTTTAGTATACAACTGCTTTATTTCACTTTTTTGTTGCTCTTCTGCTCTTCTTCAATCCTTCCAAACTTGTTAAAAACCGAAAGAGCACAAGACAGTTTATTGGTTTTGGCAGTGGTACGCACGAGGAGCCAAGAAAACGTTGACTGATGCTGCCTAAAAGAAATGCCGTTGAGCGTGAAGACAGAGGAGAAGAAGAGGGAAAGCCTGTAATTCATCCGTATACACTACTACTCTTCGTGAGAACGCATTCATAATTAGAGCATTGTAACGTTATAAAGAAGGACCACTGTTGTATAGAACAATTGTCATTTTCTTGTGGCAACTTGCTTTAAAATACGAACTATTTGAACTGCTGCCAGAGTGATAAGATATCCTAAACTTGGAATTTCCCATTTCCCCCATCTCGCTACTGTGAGACACTCGACGCGCTTAGTCGCCGTTTCAGCGGTAATTTATAATAGCTGATGGAATACCACTTGGAAAAAAATCTTACAAATTTTTTTGTTTGTTTGTTTCTTTATTATATGCAAGCTTTGGAAATGCTCTGACAAGAATCTCTCTCTCTCTGGTTATTATTTTCCTATACATTTTGCTTCCTCTTTGACTACCAACTTCAAGAAAAACACAAGAGGAACAACGACGTGGACGAATTGCCTCTCTAAATTTCAGATTAATGTTATCGTGATGTTTTTGTATGCTCTGCTCTGCTAGTAGAAAACTACGGATACGCTTGTTAAAGAAATATGCCTACCTACATACTTCCCTCGCCTAATAACGAACGAGAAGGACGACAAAGTTGCATAAAAGCATTTTTTTTTCTTTTTCGATTGATAATCACATTTCGTTTGGTTGAACTTGAAAAAAAAGGTTTTTTTACGTTACCATTTTACTATTACATGTATCCGATAAGAATTAGACTTAAGCATACTGCATCACTTACTTATATATTTAGACCTACGCACCAAACCAAAATGATAGTTTTGCATGATGGATGATGATGATAACATGATACATAAATAGGATAACATGCACGCACGGGGTGAAATAAACGCAGCGCACAAAACAACGCACAACACGATAAAATGCAACACACCGCACCGTTGTTGTCGTTAAGTTATATAATGACAGTAAAATTGCTCTCTTTCTTTCTTTCTATTTGGCTCGCCAAGAAATTTATCGGGATGCGAATCTGTTGTGGCATGACAAAGGCTATATCATGACGCAAAACAAAAAAAACTGATTCTGATTTTCATTTGTGAGTGCCGTGTTTTCATTTGTTTGTTAGGTTTACTGTGTTTTTGAAACGAGCGCAATGGTTTTGCTACTGCTTCTTATAATGCGCTTTTATAATTCAAGTAGCAATCAATTATGTATATAGGTACCTATATACATAGTGACGGCAGTAGCTAAACGCCAAAGAAGAAATTAGATGCCCAAAATAAATAAAAACATTATATGAAATACTACAATAAAATATGTAGCTTTTGAATAGTCAATGATGAATGATAAAGGTATAATTAAAGTGCAATAATAACAATAATATCAAAAGAAAAAAGGAGTAAATGATACGTGATACATTTGTGGTAAAATGAATGGCGTGACATGAGAATAAAGAGAGTGCGTGCATGTGTGAATGCATGCATACGAGACTACGAGACATGAATCTTTTTACAGCAAACAACGTAAAAAAAATGGTTCAGAGAAAAGAGAGAACTTGTTTTAGTAATGCTGCAGAACAAAATAAAAGTAAATTTCTTGGTAAAAAAAATAAACGAATGTTTTGAGATTGGATGGAAAAGATCGACTTGAGACTTTTTTTTCTCGACACTTTTTCCACAGAATAAATTTAAGTGTAATTCATTGAGACAGTGAAAGAAATTGAAATAATCAGTAAAGGAGCTTATATATTTAAGTTTATTTCATTGGAACGACAGAAATAAAAGGGGGGAAAAATTTAAATCAAATTTGCTGGTGGTGTTGTTGTTATTTTCGGTGAAATTTTCAGAGATTACCTCAACAAAAAAAGAAGGTTTTTTTGTAAACATTTTTTCCCCGTATCGATTAGTAGTTTGTTGTTTTTCTGGAATGCTGGAAAATATATGTCTGTATGTATAAATAATATTCATTTGTATATAAGCATGTGATAATAAGCTTTGCCAGTTGTTTTTTTCAGAAGAATTATAAAAAAATTGTGAAATTTGAAACGAAATTGGATTGGGTATTGTAAAGTTGCAAAACAATAGATTATCAAGCATGTCATGGCACATAAAAAAGTCGACTTTTCAATATAAACATTATCATTTTCCGATCCAAAGACATTTTCATCCTAAAAAATCCTTTTTTATCTCTTGTTAAATAAGAAGAAAAGAGAAAGAAACCCAGAGAGAGAGAGAGATTCAACTTTATCCGCAAAAAAACGAAAAAGTTTAGTTAATATTTTATGGATAAAATTTACATTCACTGTCTGTTTTTTTGTACGTATTTAAGTAGCGTTGCAGCCGGCAGCAACACCATACCATATTGTCGTATTATTATTATTATTATTATTATACTCTGCATAAAAAAGATGTTATCATGAGAAATGGAGAGCAAAATGCCGCAGAGCATTGACTTACTTATGAAACGATTACGGCTACGACACAAGCACAAATGATCATGATATCGATATCATCACAATCTGAGGATTGAGAGTATATACGGTATAGTGGCAATCATGATTACGACGCAGCAGCTCCATTTCCATTAATATCCTTGAGAGTTGCTTTCAAGCTGCTGGATAAATGCAAAGTGTCTACTTATTTACTCAACTTTTTTTTTGTAATAAACTTATCGGCTACTTATGAATTTCCTCCCTATATTTCCCCACTAGCATATAGCAAATTGGTGTGCAGCTGCTTACGCTACTTGTGTTGTTTGCTGCTTTATCAATTTTTTTTGTTGTTGTTGGGTGTACCAAAAGTCCAGAAGCTAATTGGCTACTATGTAGGTCTATCTCCATTTACACAAAAAACAAGAAGATATATTTTTATTACTTTCAATCGTTATGGTTTCTTTAGAAGCATCCATTTCCATTTTGCGGCTCTTTTCATACTCATCCTCCTCTTCTTATCACTATGCTGCTTCTGCTGCTGCTCCTCTCGTGCTACAATTGCCCTGGTGGTGGTTTGCAATGGTTGTTTATTCTACATCTTTTGGACTTTGGACATGCCTACACTTTAGTGATAATAAAAGGGACAAAAAAATGGAGCGTATCATTCGTATAGACTGGAAACTGGGAAGGAAATATGCTACTTACTACGTTACGCTGTGTTTGTGCGTGTGTTGGACTTTATTTGAGGCTGGAACAGGAATTTTGGAGGATTCCAAGAAAAAAAGACCTCTTTATTATTTGATCTTCTCTCTCTCTCTCTTCTTTATAGTTTGTTCACAGCGACTACCAACGAACCGGAAAGTCCTTTTCCATGGGAATGGCATGCTACAGCTTTAAAATGACTGCGGTAGTAATGTAGCAGCAGCACACACACTGGTGGTTATTGTATACACCACATATAATAGCATTAAAACATAAGAATATAATATATGGAATATATCCTCATGGAATTGTAGTCACAATAACGCCGTATATATATATCCTTCACTGCAATGCATGCCATGAGGCACTCGTGGCCCATGGGCTGGAGAAGAACCGTGCGTCGCCTTTATTTCTCTTTTCTTTCCATTCACTTCACACGAATAGTTTTTGTTTTTGTTACATAACCATTTGAGCATTCAATTCTTTCCCATTCCCTTATTATTTTATTTTTTTGACTTGAACAAAAAGCGATGAAAAAAGGGCTAAAAAAATCCCAAACACACGGCAGGCAACGACCTTTTTTGTTTCACAGTTAACTATAATGGTATCGTACTACAGAAAACAAATATATATATAATAGGAGGAGATGGGATGTGCCTATAAATATAAACCTTACATATTACATGTTACATTACATCCTGTTTTAATCATCGTGATCACCATCATCTTCCTTTCCTTCTCTCTGAGAAAAGGTGCTGCTGGTGGTGGTGGCTTTTTGTCGGATAGACTATTTATACGAACTACCACTGCCATTATACTATTACCAACCTAACTAATATCCCTACAAAAGAAAACAAAAAGTTTACATTCACAAAGTCATGAAGGAACATGGACTAGATTTTTTCTTCTTCTTTTTCTCTTCCTTTTTGTTTCACGCAGGCATGTACCCAAATCCAGAATAGTATTCCAAGCAAAACAAGCATTGTGTGTTCCTACTGGTGAAACTTTATAGTTTTTATTCTGGCAACTCTTTCCTCTCTCTCTCTCTCTCGCACTGGTTTCATCAATAAAATTGGATAATTTTGAGCTGCCTTGTTGGAAATGGTGGTAGCGGGCGAGAAAGAAAGTATAGTGGGGCGGAAGTCAAGTAAACAATCATTTTTATGCAGTCGTTGCACTATGCCACGCCATGCCACCACCACCACACACCATCATCATTATAAACAAGCAGCAGCAGCAGCACACACCACCATACTCACGCACCTTTACTTTTCTACACGAGAAAATTAAAAATAATAAAATAAAAATAGAAACAAAATCAGACGTCTGCTAACGTCAAGTCAAATGGGATAATATTATGGAATGGAGTACAAAAAAAGGAAAAAAATATGTAGCCATATATAAACATTACACACACACACTCATTCATTTCCTCACTTGGAACCTTTTGCCGGTTTTTCATACATCCCGTTTCTGCATCAAAGTACGGCGATGATGGTCGTCGTCATAATATCCATTAATTAATAATAACAACAACGCAAGATAAAGCGCGTTAACTTTTAACGCTCTCTTGGATTATTTAAGACGATGAAAAATCTTTCAGTTTCGTTTTTACTCCAACTGTTATCATCACAACAGCAAGAGAGAAACACAGGAAGAGAAATAAAACAGGATTGAATTGGTTGGTTGTTGGGAGTATACACGTTCCGGCAACAAAAAAAAACCAGCAGCAAAGCTCTAAAGTCCAGAGACCAGCAGCAGAGACTTTAGACATGAAAAAGAGAATAAGAAGTAAATAAAGTAGTAGCAAAGTTTCCTTTCTTTTCCCCTCATATATCCCCCTCCCTTTTAGTTTCCCTTCCAAAAAGATTTTATTAGTACACTTTTGTTTCTCTCCACCAACTTTAAAAAATGAGATGGGTTATGTTCGTGTTATTGTCATCTTTTACATCAACACTATCATTACTTACATCATAATAAAATGTGTAGTCGTTCTTTCCCTTCCTAAACTTTTCCTCAAACTCCTGAAACGAACGAGCACGATACAAAGCTTAATCATAAAAAAAATATGTATAGTATTACAACATGTATTACTACAACTCTTGTCTCTAGATTTCTTCTTAATACCCGAAAACAGTTTTCATGTTCAGCCGGCTGTTTTACTAAGTTTTTACCTACTTTTCTTGTATTTTATTACGACATATATTTTGTTATTTAAGCTTGTTATATTATTATTATGTATGGGATTAGGAAAAAACATCAAGCACACGAATAAGCATTTAAGCAAAAACTTTCAGTCTCAATCTCGCAGCATCCTCATCTAAATGTCTTCAACATTTTGTCACTCTTTGTCTCCAGCAATAAAACTTTTTTTGTTTGTGTGGCGGTGCTGGTGTAATAATATATATTGCCAAATATTGTCAACATGGTTAGTAAAATGAAAGCAAAAAAATATTCATCTCAGCCAAAGTCCAACATTCCAAAAAAGAAATTACTTGCGTGGTTCATTTTTTTCGCACAACACTTTGTTTCCATCTTTTTTCCCTCCATCTTGCACCCTAATTTTACGGTAAAATTTTTACCAGAGGCAAATGATTCATGTTTTCATGTATCGTTTTTTTGGCATATCCAAAAAATATGTACCATCTACCGTTTTGTCGTCATCATACTTTTTTTTTCTATAACATTTTTTCTCTGAGATTTGTTTTGCTTTCTGTTGTTCATCATCGTGGGATTTGGTTCTTTAGAGTAGCAGAATAAGCAGCAGTTTCCTTCTCTGTTTGCATAGCATTTTTTTCTGTAGTTTGCAGCATAGCAGTAGTAGGCGATATGGTTGGTGGTGATGTGATGATGATTATGATCAAACAGAAAAATTTGTTACAGAGGCGTATTAGCTTAAATGCCGTTGCCGCTGCTACTTATTTGCCATCATGATCGTCGACACCATAATCATAACCTTGTTGGTGGTCTCTTTTTTGTCTGCATCTTTGCTTACCTACTCCTGCTATTCTTTCTTTTCTACGATGATGATGATGATGACGAAGATGTTTACTGGTATTCAGACGTTATTTCAGAAAAAAATGTACTCAATACCATAGTCACTCATCTTGTTCAACATTACAACAGCAACAATACTTCTCATGGTGTGTGTAGCTTGTCTTAAAACATAAAAAATGCTGTTCCGCCCAAAGAAAAAAAATGCTTTCATTCATAATCAATAACATCAAGGAAAGTAGTCAAAAAGCTCACCCACAAAAGTATATCGATTTATAAAGAGCATTGAAATGTATTTATAAATGTGGACCAATCACAATTTTATTAATGCAGTCAAGCAAATAGACTTATAGCAAATAGGCTATAGACCGTCAAAAGATGTCTGCATAGGTACCTATATTTAATATTGCTCATGTTATGTAAATATATATATATGGTTGTTGCAAATCGTAAAAAAATTATATGAGCCCTATGCTAATTTCCAGACAAGCTTTTAAATTATATTATCTCAGCAAAAAATATATTATATAGGTACATGCCTTCATGCATGGTTGTTTGAGATGATAGTATTTTGTTTTGTAGGCAATCCTCCAATATCTATTAAAAATCTCATAACACCACGCCAAGCTCTGAGAGTTGCAAAAAAACAATATATTTATGGTGACATTATTATCAACGGTTGAATTGCTTAATTTGAAACCACGCTAAATCACGATTTACTTTTTCTTTCTTTCTTCTTTTTTTCGCCCTCGCAGTTTTTTCAAATACGGAATAATTCAACACACATGTAAATACACCCGCATATCTCTCCATTTTTATTTCAAATACAATGCAAAAAAAGGGAAGTACCACCACATCACTATCATCACCAACCAACCACACAGCCACCAAACAACACCAACAGTGAGCTAGAAAGGAATATAAGGAGTAGAAGATGATGAAAGATGATAGTAATATGGTTTGATGAATATGAAAATATGAATGCATAACACAATATTGTTCATTGTGCAAAAAGTTTTGAATGAAACTGTCTGAAAGGATTTACTCATGTTTACACAGATTAATATAAGCATGCAGCTTTTTTAGCATAATATGTAAAAAAATAAAATAATAACAACAACAACAATACACACAACAAACACGACTCACAACACAACTCCCTGGATTTTCTTTTTTTTTCGCCTTCTTTCATAATTTGATAATGCCTAAAATGGGATAATTTATTGCCGGCTAAAAAAATATAATACTTGCTTTCCCTTCTTTCCACGCTGTCATTCTTATCATCATAGAAGAACGTCAATTGTTTTGAATAAAATATTAGTCGTATAGTCAGTCACACGACAAGACTTCTCCCCTGGCACAAAATAAAACGCGTGGTGGTATGGTGTACACGCAGATGTGTACATATATTTATGTATATACCTATTACAAAACAATAATAATGATATTTAGTAAAATGTTGTTATGGATTTATATGATGATTGTTTCACAAATTTTGTGTGTGGATGGATATGCATAATAATATGGTATGTACATTGTTATGATCTTCTTCAAATCTGAATATTATTTTATCACGATAAAATTCACCACGCCTTCATTGTTTACCGATTATTGTCAATTGTTAGCAGAGGATGATGTCTGTTGAACAGTCCTGTCATTAGCATACAGATATTCAAGATGCTCATCATGATGATTATCATCATTCCATTTTAAATGAGTCGTGTTTGTATACGTTTAGGAACTAAAAGGTAAAAAAAATAAGTCAACAGGAGATGTTAAATTGCCTTGTTTTCTTTTTCAGGATTCATATTAGGATTTGAAATTTGCATTATTAGAAGCAGAGAGCAACATGCAGCGCAGAACAGAGACACATGTCCACAAGGCAGTCATGCAACTTGTATCGTTCATCATATATTTATGCGTTTTATACATAAGTAGCCTTACAACAAGCCTTTTCAAACATTTCCCGTTTAATTAATCCTCTCAGAGAGTCAAGTCAAGTCGCATTTTCATTCTGTCCAATTCCTGCTTGCTCATCTGTGATGCCTTTTTGAATGAAATAGTATCATAGGTACATAATATATATGACACTCTCTCTCTTTTGACTCGCTCTATACAAAATGCTTATTTGTGTGGCATTTTGGCGTTTTAAACGATTTGCGTGGTTGGTGGTGGTGGGGTAGTATAAGCGCGTTTTTTTTGTGTGTGAGTGTCAGAGTACTAATCTCTCTCTTATACTCTGCGTTGCTGTTTAATTCATCAGTTTACCGTGTGTGTTTTGTGTGAGTGGTAGACTGTGTATATTCAATATTATACGATATAGCTTGACTCAAACGTTACATTATGTCTTCTTCACTATCATCGCTTCGCCATCATAGCCATTATCCAAATCAACGCCGTTTTCAAACAGCTTCTATATTCTATATAGAGGTATATGTATATATATATGTTGCCTTTACTTCATTTTTTTCTCTTTCCATCCATTTGACATCAAAAGTATGCTAGGTTAGGGCACGTAATGGGAAAAATAATGGGTTTTACAAGCAAACTTGAATGATTCAGTGGTAGTTTTGTGGTGGCAAAAAGGCAGTGCAATGGCAAAAAGGAGACTTTTGACTTGACTTGAACCAAAACCATCCCAGCTTTATACAGAATCTGTATTACAGATATACATATATGATATATGTATGAAACTCCCACTACTACTTCTCTTCTACCAAACCAAAAATACCCTAGCTTTTTGCTCTCTCTCTCTCTTTGTGAATTGAAGGCTTATTATTACCGGGACTCTGTGTGACATGGACACGATCAACGACTATGACTACTCTCTCTCTTTCTCTCGCTAGAGAGGAGACGACAACGACACCACCACCAAATCTATAGCTTATGTTATTTGTTGGAGTATACATTATGCTGTTGTCATCGTCATTCCCCTGTAGTTGCTCTTCTGGTTTCTTTTGGTTTAGTTGTTGTTATTATGATGATGATACGAGGATGGGAATGAGGAGAATGACGATGAACCTTGTTTTTCAAATAGTAAAAAAGGGTACAACAAACACCACCACCAGAGCAGGCCAAGTGCCAGAACAGAAGTATATGGGTAGTAGGTACAACGACTCATTGTCGTCCTATCATGTATATAAATATTAATGCAAATAGAAACACTAAAATCCTTGTCACACCATACACAAGACTAAACTTTAGTCACTAAAGTTGCATTATCGTCATCATCCTTACCCTTTTTCTCGGCTATGAATAAGCACATCGTGCTCTATGTATGTATTGTGGAGAGAGAAAGAGAGAGAATGTGTGTATTAGTTGCATTATCGTCATCATCCTTACCCTTTTTCTCGGCTATGAATAAGCACATCGTGCTCTATGTATGTATTGTGGAGAGAGAAAGAGAGAGAATTTGTGTATTGTATTATTGGTAGTAAATAAGTAATATGTAATTGCAAAGCAAATGTGGTGCACTATTTATTAGAAAAAGGATTATAACGTTCTTCTGGGTGTTCGATGGGAATGAGAGTTGACTGGTTGTGGTGGTGGTGGCGATGGTGAATGAAGAAAGGTGACTACTCCTCCACACACTACTCCATTCCACTCCAAACTGCACAGCAAGCAAGCATCGTCATTATTATGGTTGTATTATGTCGATACGCGTAGTATTTTGTAGATACGCATTTTCTGATGGATTCTGGGTGATATAAAATTTTTAAGTGAATGACTGGCACCATCATCAACATCATATCATGTTCTACAATAAACAGTTCCTCATCTTCTCCTGATCAAATATGTACACTAAACTAAGCATAACAGTAACAGTACATCCATCCATCCATCCATCCATAGTAATAATGAGGGTAGTTTGGTGTAAACGCAGATTATATTATAATAATAAGAAGCATGCATACAGTAATCTTTTCCAATGTAAATGTAATTTTGTGGCATGATCATGGAAAGTGATGTTGGTAGGTGGTGGCGGTATGTACGTAATGGGTTACTTTTGAAGGTGGTGGATGATGAAAGAGTATCGTTTCCAGAAAAAAGAGCTATTTAGTTCTGCAGTAGGGTTTTCAGAAAAATAGGAGGAATTGGAAGGAGGCCTAGTCAGAATGAATAATAGAAGACAGAAAGAGAGGAAAGAGAATGAAAAAGCCAAGGAAGCCAGTAAAAAAGATGTGTACATGCATAATACAGAAATATTATAGGCGTACACATATATGCATGCTTGCACACGCATACCATAAAAATGATGATATGGGTAAAGAAAATATGTTGGTTTGTGTTTGTATAGAAAAATATTAGTAATTGAAAAGGTAGTAAAAAAGTAGTGGGAATATCTTTTGTTGGAAACTTTATGAAAAGGTCACAACTTTTTTCTTTTTAAAAATGGTTAAGACCAGGGAAAATTTTGGAACTTATTTAAAGGGATTTCAAAAATACGTAGTAAACCAACAGTTTTTCTCAAGAGAAATGGACAGACAAACAAAATATGCGCTAGGAATCCTGGAAAAATACGAACAGGAAAAACATGTAAAAGAGAGACAGCAGCAGAAGAAAAAAAGAAACAAAATGCCAGGGAATACCATTAGTTCAGCTAGAAAAAAAGAGAGATAAGTAAGTAGGAATGCATGTGATGTGCATAATATGGAGTGTATATAGAGAGAAGGAAGAGAAGCAACGTCCCTTGCCTACTACTGCTTCTGATGGAATTGGAATGTGAAAATATTTTCCATGTTTTTCATACCATCATGGTTCAAGGCATAATGTTGAATATATTCTGATAAAACAGACATATAGTTGCAGTTGCTCAATAGGATGGATGAAATATGCACACATACATTGGCAGAAGATCTCTATTCTACGATGTCTTTTTTTGTATCTCTCTCTCTCTCTCCGTGTATTATTGAGACATTTTTTTTATAATAGGAAGCAAGTAGGCAGAAAGAATGAAAAGAAAGAAAGAAAGATGAGGAGCAGTACACATCGTAGGAGAGCATAACGTAAAAAACCCATACAACTTTACTAGTTACTACCACCACCATGCCAACATAAGCACAAAACAAGAGTGAATGGACATTCATTTACTTCTCCATTTGCATTACAACAGAGGACAACAACAACGACTACAAACAAGACTTAACTCTTGAATCTTACTACTACATACATACATACCTACTAAATATAAATGTAAGTATACATGATGATATGAGATGAGATGAGACAGACATATGTAAATACACGAGGAGAAGGGAAAAAATAATGTATCATGTTTTGTTGTAGTGCCTCTGGTGATGCTCATATTGTAAAGAAAGGGTTCTTAGTCTTGTTGTGTGAATGCACGTACGTAGTACATAACACACTGTTGTTGTAGAATGCACGTAGTAAAGTAGTAATACATCTTATTTTTTATGTTACTACTTCTTCTCCTACTTCTCATGTTGTACTCTTCACTCACACGCATAATCTCTTGTGTATTTTGTCATCCTCACAGCTTATCCCTTGATTTTGACTTAAAGAAACACACTGAAGCACAAGTATAAGCAAGCAAGTAAGCAGAACAGGAAGAAAAGGAAGGGGTAGAGAGGCAAAAGCAAAGCAAACAGAAGAGACGTTCTTTTTTTTTAAAAAAAAACGAGAAGAAGACAAGCCCAAGTAGAAGAAAAGAAGGAAAGGAAATAAAGAAGGCGACACTTTTATCATCAGTGTTCTTTTGCTAAAAGGGAAGAGAGTGAGGCTCACCAACCAGCTTCATTATATACCACCAGCATCGTGTTACTTTTTTAGAGTGGAGTGCGTCGGTTTGCTGGAAAAAAAGTACATAATAATAATAATAATATAAAAAAAAGAAGGAAAGGTGTTAAGTGTGGGGATATATAGGTATAATATATACACATATTTTTGAGAGGAAGCTTGTTGTTGTTGTTTGATTGTAGTACAGTTTGTATGAGGCTGTTCATGTGAAAAGATCTGTTTTCTTTTTTCGTCTCTCTCTCTCTCCCTGGTCTGCTGATTTAACGGAAGAAATGGAATTGGTGAAAGCTGGTGTTGTGTCGTGATTTTTATCAGTATATTTTATTATTGTTACACAGACAAAAACAAAGTACAAAAGAGAGAGGAAAAGACTGTGATTCCAATTTAATTAGTGGCAGTGTGTTTTCGTGACTGTGTGACTAGCAGAAAAAATAAGACAAAGGATCTGATTGATACAAATTTGGATTTGAAATTGGACCTTATTTACCAAGGTAAGTTTTCTTTTCTGACACTGGTAGTAATTAAGGTTGACATTTGAGTTAAAATAAGATAAGATGAACTCCATGTCAACAACAACGAGTACAAAGTCTTTGATCTTTTTTTACGTCCATTCTGCACAATGCAATGTCACAAAAGTAATAACAAGTGATTAGAAATGAATGACACTGAATTTTAGCTATTTATAGGTAGGCATTATATATATTTTTATGACCCATTATTTATTGTCAATTCACAAATGAAAACAAAACAAAAGTTGGCATTGAAAAAAATGTAAAGCTGGCATTCTTTTACGCACAGAGAGAGTAAATAAAGTAGAGACATTATTTGCAACGATAAAAATGTCATAAAAATAGCGTGATATTTGAGCTCTCCACGTCATTATCTTCATCAACATTTTTCTTTGTGTAACGCGTACAAAAAAATGCACTAAAACGAAAGTGCCAAGAGAGACCCACCGACACACATTTTTGTAACATAATATTAGCTAAAAATTTACCGTAGGTATTTTAGACTCAATACTTGCTCAGCAATAATCAGTGAATAAGAATTACGATTGGGAAGTACTTGTAAAATGGCTTGGCGTTTTTGTCCAGTCCGTATTTTGGAGAGGCTACCAGGCTTGGATAAGGATGAGGTTGTGGATGAGACCGGAACCACTTCTGCAGCCAGTTCATTTGTATTAGCAACGTAAGTAGAGCACAAAAAACGTACAGTTTAGAAAAAAAAATAACCGAAAATCATCCAACGAGACTTCCCTGTGCTTCTGCTGGTGCCATTGCACTCAATTATGTGATAATGCATTTTAATTTATAGCTTGTCAGTTTCTTGTTTCAAATGTCAATGCTCATATTCAAATTGCTCTTCAACCTTGACATCGTCTCAAGCTGTAATGTTGGAAGATAGTAATGAAAACGGGGCATATTGTGTTCGATAACCATGTATAGATTAGTGAGAAAGTCTGAAACCGCACTCTAAATTACAACGTTTTAAGATTCCTTGTGTGAGGACATTGAAATGTCAAATTGCAATTAGTCCGTAGGGAATTCACTAACTTTATTCTTCAGCCAAATTCAAATGAAAAATTCATGTGTACAGATCTAACAGCATTGTCAATAATGCCAAGTAAATGGTTTCAAATCGCCAACTTTAGTTTTTCTTTGTAAAAAACTGGCATATGTTTGCAATAACTATAATATCCTTGCAAATAATGTTAATTGACAGCTTGTTTACCGTGCAGCAAGCATTAAAAGTTTTCGCACGCCGCAAACTCTTTTTTTTCTGCCAACAACATCTGGATCCTTTTATTTGACAAATAATGCATGCACACGTCTGTTTTATGCCATACCGTAATCCGTGTTGGACACTTTATACTGCTATTTAACAAAACTGCAAGAAAAAGTCAGAATCAGGATTAAAATCATCTTCTTAGTGAATAATATGTTTTAGCAGACATCTTGTTAACTTTGAACTTGGGTGGCAATGTAAGTGGGGTCGACGACAAACTAGCCAAAAGAAAGAAAGAAAATAAATCAGCTTTTGAAACAAAACTTGCTCAGGTGCATGTTTTCTATTTCCAACCGCATGGACACTCTAATGACCAGAGTAGTAGGCGTCTTTTTAGCAACCGTATTTATAGAAAGTGGCGTCGGACTTATTTTCCTGTTGACCATACTCTGGCTTTTTGCATGCGTGCAGGCAGTTTGTAGCGTACATGGGTGACTATGATTACTTAAAATATTAGCTAAAAGTAACGCTGTCTTGTGCAGAATAACTTGTCAAATTCATCTTGTAATTTACTATTTCTCAAGCAGATTGGATACCTAATATTTATTTTACCAACACGACATGTTGTTAAAGTATTGTTGAAAAAGTAAAATTCAACTCATGTTAACGTTCAGTGTTTACACTCCTTTCAGGTCACTACCACCAGCTAATAAAATGTCGGCGTGTTACGGGTGTATGAAGTATGGTGTCATCTATGTGGCGCTTTTATTTATGGTGAGTTCGAGCATAAAGCATTTATTACCAGGAGGCATTATTTGATTGAGAAGGTGCCAGGATAAATTTAACAGATGTAATGATCAATGATCCCATCCCTTAAAATAGGTCACGGGAGCAGCTATCGTTGCCCTGTCGGCATACTTCCTTTTGGAACAGGACATCTACCTGGAGGTTGCCCCAGAAGATGAATATTTGGTATACGGAAGATGGTTTTTGATTGTGGCGGGATCCGTGATGTTAATAGGAGGGATAACAGGTTGCTTGGGTGGATTTAAGCAGTCTTCGTCGCTTTTGAGCGCGGTACGACACATGTTTTAAACTCACTTTGAATATACTAATTCAAAACACGATGGATTACAAAGGTGAACCTCTTGCTATTGTTTTGATTCTTCCTCAGTTTTTCTCCATTGTTCTCATAATTTCCTTGGCGGAGTTGGCAGCTGGAGTATACATTTATCTGAACCAGGATGAGTTTGTCAAGTACTTCCGGTCACAAATGAAAAACTCTGTACAAAACCTGTATGGAATTGACGAGTACAGAACAAGAGGATGGGATCTCATGCAAAACGGAGTAAGGATGGAAACAGTGTTTCTAATTAAAAAAAAAATATAATCGTACATCGTTATTTGTATGCACTAATTTAAACTCGATGACATATTACTAACTTGATCATTTTGCTTAAAAATTATAGATGCAGTGTTGTGGCGCCACCGGCTTCAGGGACTACAGTTCTAATGTCTTGCAACGACCAGAATCTACAGGAATCATTGACATGAGACTGAGTGCTGCAAACAGTGGAACCTCGTACATGGTACCCAAAAGCTGCTGTCATGACCTGTCCGAAGCACAATGCGAAAGTGCACGAAGCATTTCCATCACGGCATCTATCCCAGGCATTGGTGATGTCCTTGCTAGCTCCTCCATCTACAAAGAGGTAAAGGGATTATAAGTTATTAAAATATTACATTACATGACCGCATAACCTTCCCATGACTAATACTAATATTTGCATTTACTTTACAGGGATGCGCTGAGAAGTTTATTGACTGGATGAAATCAAAAGCACCCTACTTTGTTGGAGCATTGATTGGAATTGGAAGTGTGCAGATTCTCTGTCTCCTCTTCACCTGCATCCTCATCTGTGCTTACCGGTCACGACGTTCCTCGTACAAAAACTAAATCTTCCAAGACAACCACATAAATAGCTAGTGAATTTTTAAAGTCAAAAGATCATTTTTCATGCCCTTCCTCTTCATTTTACTCATCATTACATCAAATATATAGAATACTTTAGAAATCATAACTGCTGATTTTTACACCAACCGATGGAGAGAGAATTTAATCAAGTTTATTATGTTTCCCTCTTAAAATTGAACGCTAAGCGCATTAGGTTAGGTACAGTAGGTTACTTCTGTAAGTAGATTATATTCCCAAATTTTCTTCTCGTCATTTAGTTACAGTGCGCAGCTATTTAGCTTTTCTTATTGGGATATACAGGTAGCCATGCGTAATAAACTATTCAATGGGATACGGATTTTTACCACTCATCATTTACTTTTTTACACTGTAATCTTTTACCACAAATCATTTTAATCGCCGGAAATCCTTTGATAGAGGACGGCATGGAGATGGTGACGAAAGTAGAGAACGTGGATTAATCCACGATTCTAATTTCCTGATGCGTTCATAGTGAACTAAAATTGATGGTGAAAGGAAAAGGTTTTTTGAAGTTTAGACTAAGATGACTGGTAAAAAAATTGCTAGAGGGAAAATGATTAGTTGTAAAACATTAGTGTTGTAAATGATTGGTGGTCAAAGTTCACAACCCCTCTTCAATGAAACAGGTAGCTTAACCCTTTCCAAAGCAGGAATTAAAACTATTCAACGTTTGAATGTATACAAAAGTTAATTACTGTTGAAACGTAAGTCTGGGTAACTATGTTATTATTATTATTATTATTATTACTATTATGAATATGAATGTGTCATATAAACAAAACACGCATAATCCTATTACTACCATTTCAATTTATCATCATATATATATATCTCAATCAAAATATTCAAGTCCCGTACGACCTTACTATATTGTATTTCAATTTTATTCATCATAATAACGACGCTCTGCTCCAATTTTAATTGTTATATAAATAGGTCATATAGTTTTTACTACTATACCGTTTAAAAATTCTCAAGCTCTTCTCAATTCTCAATCAAAAATCTCTTTCTCTGTGTTCCATGATGCAAACCAAACATGCGTAATATTGAAGCAACAAAACAACAAGTTACATTAAAATACATATACATATACTCATCCGGATAACAATTTTTTTATTACTTTAAAAAAAACTATTAAGATGATGACATAAAACTCTTGCCAGTTTGTAGACTATGCATGATATATTATATATATAGCTTGTCAATACATAATAAAGTCAATAGGGAGGAAAAATCAATAAAAAAAATGCATGGAGGATTTTAGATCTTAGATGAATTTAGATTTAAGACGCGATATTATGCATGTTCAATTCCACTTTAGATACAACGTCAAACAATATTAAAATTTAAAACAGGGAAAACAATTGATAATTGTTGTTATAATGAAACAAGTAGCAGCTCTGTAGTTTTTTTTTCTTTCAGAAACATTCTCATTCACTAAAGAAGCTACTACAAATATAAAATATGCAAACAAAGTATAATCATTAATATTTAATTGTTGCACCATCATAGTTGATAGGTTAATTGTTAATTGTATAATATGTATGTGTAATACAAATTCATTATTGTTATATGTATAAAATGCCAGAGTACAAGAGGCATGTTATAAAAAATGTATGTAGGAAATGTAATATGTAAATATTTGAGTCATTTTTATATTATCAGTGATGATAAGTCTATTTCCGAATTTTACTCTTGTGTAAAATTTGTACTGTTGTTATAAACACTGATTATTGTTTTATTGTTATGATGATATTCATTAAGTGTAACTTTTTTAGTAGCATTTCACATTTTTGAAATGAAATGTTTTTGTAATGTCTTTTTAAAATTATGGAAATTGCAATACATTATAAATTGTTCATTTTAATCATTATTATTATTATCATTATTTTTTAATCAATCTGATCAGAGTATCCATTTTATTTTAATGAAGACGACGAGGGAACAACATCCAGAGGATCAACTGTTGTTGTTGTTGATCTGGTCCAAAAAAAAATACAAAATTCGAGGGTTTGTATTGTAAATTGTAAATATATTGTCATTTCCGATATTTTAAAAATTTTACTTCGACTATATAATAATAATATTGAATGTTGTGTTATAATTAGTTAATAAATCATAGTTTTTTTTGTTGAACAATATAATTTTGGCTAGTATATCAAAAAAAAATTAATCTGGGTAAATTTACCTGTAAATATACATTACCACTGCATATTATCACATTAAGTATTACTCAAGTTACTGAAGTCAGTGTACATTTTCTATCTTTCTATCTATGACCAACGTTCTAAAAAACCAATTTACGTAACAAATTAATAAACAAACTGCCAGAGTTGTGACTGCAACGGTATTGATGAAAACAACGATATATCAAGTTAATGAATTACTACTGCAATTTTATGAAACCGTCTAAATCAATCACATGAGAATTTTTATACGTCATTAAGTAATTTCTTCTTCAGTTTAATGAAATTAAAAAAAAAATCTGGTACATTTTGTATTTATTTTTTAGTTATGATATGGTATGCATGTATTTTAAACACATACAAATATTTACATGGAAACAAAGCAAGGTTTGGTCAATGTACTGTATAGAATGTGGAATGCTAAAAAGGTTCGCTTCAAAATTTACAAACAATTCGGATTTTCAGCAACAAATAGCATTTAAAAAATTGTCATAAAACTACTACCAAGAAAACGACTGCACAATAAGATTGCCAATTGATTAGAAAAAACGTCCGTTGTCAAATGGCAAATTGTTGATAACGTGTTTGTATCTTCTTTTCAAATATAACACACAGTTGTAAACCAATTGGACCATCAAAAACAACAATCACTTATTGTAAAAACACAAATTTTAATAAATCAACGCTGGGCATGAGTCAATAAACTAAAACAATTTCAAATACGTGTCAATTGCTTGTGCTCATGTTCTATTGTCAGTCCAAACAGTACATAAAAATTAGTTTAGCGACACGAATTTAATTTCAAATGTTAACCTTCAAATAAACATTTCTCCCGTTTCAAAAGAAGAGTTGTCGCATGTTCCTCCGCATTTAGTTGTTAATGTTGCAATATGCCAAGGAAGCATTCCGCTGTTCAAAAATATAATTTACACTCCTCCGGTTGCAATATTATATGCAAAGTTGTCCTCAATATATCAATTTTTCAATCATTAATAGATGGGCTCCATCTGATATTAGGAGGGTATTAGTGTAATTTACGTACGCAATTGTCAGTTCCCGGAACCAAATTTGTTAAGTGGATAGCTGGAAAGTTTTTAAATAAAAACAAATCAAATAGGAAGACAAGTAAGTCAGTAAAATACGTATACGTTGGATACGACTAATTATATATGTATTTAATTGATAAAAATTACGCTGAACGATTTCACTATATACTTAGTATGAAATGTAACGATGATGACATTCTATTATAAATATGTAGACTATGGCTATATTGTCACTATTAAGAAATTCATGTGTAATTATTATTGTGGTAAAATCATTTTCAAAGAAGATCTGATGCAAAAACTAAGTATATTTATCTCAATGAAAAAAAATGTAGTAATAAATATTGCAAAAATCGTTTCACATGAATAAAACATGAGTTTTCTAAAT
Source organism: Paronellides praefectus (assembly GCA_027744595.1). Classification (NCBI taxonomy): domain Eukaryota; kingdom Metazoa; phylum Arthropoda; class Collembola; order Entomobryomorpha; family Paronellidae; genus Paronellides; species Paronellides praefectus. The sequence goes on from JAITYZ010002309.1 coordinate 28,853, forward strand.
GCGAAAGATATATATGTTATGAAATGCAGGTTTCAAATATATGTTTTTTAATCAATTTACTTTGACGATTTTCATAGTTTTTATTATTACCTATGTCATGTTTGTATTGTAAGTATATTATGCTTAAATGTAATAATAAAAAATATACATGACACACATTATGAAATGTTGGAATGATTGATGCCAGATGCCACAAGTCGTAAAAGTATTTTAATTATAGCAGTTAAAAAATATGTTTTTATGATTCGTGACTTTGAAACGCTAGACATAATATGCAACTGCAATAATTCATTTAAGGTATTCATTCAAGATAAGGTATTCATTTCACTCAATCTCTTGCTTCACAGTTTCTCACAAAATGATCAGCATAATAATCCCCACAAGTCATAGAAAATCACGCAAGAAATCAATGTAATAAAACTAATGTAAAAAGTCACAAGCGCATATATTATAGATTTCGAACAAAATCGCATGTGTTGTTTATTTCTGGAAAAGCAAAATAATAAACTGTTTGTTCAAGGCAGCGATGCAATATCCGATTTTAACAAAAAAAAAGCTTAATGTAAACAGTACAAATAAAACAAAATAAAACAGAGGAATGTTGTGTTAGTTTGCTATAAAATCAAGAAGCTACATATATATACGCTCGTAATATATATATGTATGTATAGTAGGCATGTATGTATGAAATTACAAGCGAGGAAAAAAAATCTTATTTTGAGTAGTTGATCATGATACGCAGACAATTCAATATTGCTACAAGCTAAATATATATTTTCTTTGTTTCCCATAATATATATCAATGGCAATGATTGCTACTCAGTAGGCTACTCGGATGACAGATTTTGCCGTCAAGAAAAAAGGAAAAAAATGACACAACAAATATATAAACTATATATATAGACGAAATATGATTCGGCAATCTTGATAAATTCTTTATATATCTTTATACATTCACCTCCTTACATAATTATTATTACTATGTAATACGATCCTCGTAATTTACCTATATATATATACGCTAGTAGTGTTCAATTAGCTCATTAGATATTTAATGACACTTTAACTGGAACAGCCCAATATAATATTCAATTCGGTAGGTTTAAGTAGGATATATATTTTGGGGATCGGATTGGTCAAATATATATACTATTACATGTAATAACGATTGTACACGTTTTAAAAAAATCTAAATGTATTTCATTTTATTTCTTAAAGAAGTGAATTAAATATTTTTTTTAATTTTCCTTTGTTTATATTAGGGAAATACTTTTTTTTTCTTGATTTGATTATATACCTACTTAACTAGAAATCAAATAAGTATAGCTTATATTGCATGAAGCAAAAAAAAGAAAGTCTTAAAAACTTACCAACAATAAATATTGTAATAATAATTTTATGTAAACATACAAAATTATTATTACAATCTTTTTTATATCATAGTAGACGTATGTATGTATGTAAAGGTGTATTTATTTCTTAATATTAATAATAACAAGTTGTTATCATCGTAGCAAATTCGATTACACTTTTTTATCTCTCAAATTTTTACACAAGTTGTAGATTTTGTAATGTAGTTGTTTTGTAGTTTTTTTTTGGCAGGAGG
>JAITYZ010002310.1:0-46125 GCA_027744595.1 Paronellides praefectus
GCGTATTATATATCATATATATATGCTAGTAGTAGTAGATAATGTAGTACAATGTAATCATCAACGTCATTAATATAATCATTTCACATGTTAACAATCTTGTTACTCAAACATACATACATTTTACGTACCAACATGGAGCACCTATCTTTATACTTTATACCTATCCACCAAACACGTTTGCCTTCATACAATCATGCGACATTGAAGCTTACTTAAATAATTGTCGTCAAGTTGAATTGATCATTATGATGCATATTTGTAGGTATAAATAGGTATATAGATATACGGACATCAAAATCAGTACATCTAGATTCGTCAGAACGCCTTGCCAAAGACGTTATCTTTTTATCAAACTTAGCAAATGAGGCAAGGGTGTGGCGAGTTTCAATTTTCAATGTATCAACAACAACGAAGTTTTTGTAGGAACTCTGAAAATATCAAGTCCATAATAATTTTTAAATTAAGACTCTGTTTCACATGTGTACCTAAAGTTGGTTGATAGCTTTTATCCAGGATCAAGGATGCGATGATGCAAAATAATGATGATGGATGACAATGGTTTACAAGCGCCAAATATTATATACAGGAGTAAGAAATACAAACTTAATATTAGTATTTGTGGTGTTGTCTGCGCGTGGCTAACAAATTACTTGGACATTGCCTTGCGCTATCTGGTACGTATTGTACAGGATGCAAAAAATTGATATATTTCAAAAGAATTATTGCTGAGGGCAATTTTCTTGATTCAAACCAAAGTGTTAATGAATTTATTTAAAAAAACGCATTCATTGTATTTATTGCCTTTTTTGGTACATTTAGAACATTATTGTGTGAAGAGAAAAAACGTTCATTAATTTGCAGAGGGATAAAAAACGGAAAAACAGAAGCAGAGAACAGCTTTGAGATGACAAAAATATTATGTACAATATCTGTATGATACTTGATACATGACATGTTGTGTGGTGGTAGGGCTTTTTATCCTCGCTCGTTGACGAGTAAACTAAGAGGTTTTTTTGCAACAACACAATTTATTGAGGTGGAGTGGAGAGCGTGTCATGATACCATTTTTCTGACTTTTTATTACCCATTTCAATTTTAATGTTGATGATTATTATGAAGAATGACGAATTATGGGTGACGACGTAGTGTAGTATTTTATGAATCAACAGTCTAGACCATTACACCTAGTTGAATGAGGTTTGTTCAAGATTTCGAAATCATCAGCTTGAAAATTAAACATACGTTCAATATATGAGCTGCATTCATGCGTGTGTGTGTGTGTGTGACACTATTTACTTTTCTGTTTTTATTGCATTTTATGTAATTTCTTTGGAGAAATGGTTGCAAATTGTGGCGACGTGTTGCATTACACATTCCATTTGAAGCTTTTTTGGACGTGAAAAAACAAGATCATTATTTTTCATGCCGCGTCATAAGTGTAGGTTACAAACTATGATCACAACAACACAGTCAACAGTCAACTTGGGCGTTATTATATTCCATAATCCACTCCACGAGTCTCAGAGTAGTTAATAAATTGTTATAGTCCATTAATGTAGAACATTTTTTATGTTTATATAGCTCCTAACGGTTATAAAAAGTAATATTTTGTCGCTTTAATGTCCTTAAATGATACGTATGACTAGATACACTGTGGAGATATGAATGACAATAATATGGCAATAAAGTGCCTTTTAAATTTTGTAAAATGATCAAAATGTTCTCATTTCAAATGAGATATCCGCATTTCTTATATAATATGTGTCACCTCGCAGCAACGTTTTCATTTTTACATTTTGTATGATTCACGGCTTTTAGGTACCGTGGGTTTAGGACGGTTTGGTCGATCGGTAAGTTGACCAAAATATGCAATCAGGTAAAAGAATTAATTTAATTAGGTATGATCTATAACTTATCTATACGGCGAAGACATCATAAAAACGAACGTGCCTTTTTGTCTCTTTGCATACACAAAATTTTAAAATAATTATTAAAAATCATGATCTACGTACGAAATTTGATAGTTAACGTTGAATAATTATGATTAAAAGTTTGATTCTTTTATATTATGATTACCGCTGACGTAATGATTACTAAGCATAATGTGACTTCAGCATGCATCACATCATACCACCAATCACCCGCCTAAAGTAGTATAACTCAGGTTGAAATTACACAGGTAGTATTGCCACATGGCCATCATTACTCGTCATGATATAGGTAGACGATGAAGAACAATAACCTTGTTACGTGCAGTGTTATCATTTTCAATTATCAATCAATATCAACATAGGTAACTGTTTGACGTAGGTATATATAGGTATTTTTGTAAGAGCGTAATAACGAAAGGTTTCTGCACCAAATAAACTTAGCACAGTTTGTGTGCGTGCAGAACTCCTATTATGGAATTATGTCAAGACAGAGAAACCTGAAAAGATTAAATATCTTCTGGAGTCCATCTTATTTTTCATGGCTTGGAGTGCAACGCTGCGCACAAGCACACACCAATATTTCGTCAATTTAATTTGGCCATGTGGTGACAGCGCCTTCATACTTCATAGTGGAAATAAAGCATGCAAATATCACTTCACACACCAACATTGTCAGATATACGCATTCACATTCTGTATATTTATTTTGCATACATTGTTAGAAATATTTTTTTTTGTATTTTATATATCAAATGATAAATTGCTTGAATGTCGGTGTTTTTAGATGTTTCACGAGTTCAATTCTATAAACTACCCGCAAAAAAAGAAAGGAAACATTGCTCCTCCATTGTTCATGCATTATGCAGATCTTTGCATTCCATTAAATTACCGAGAATTGTCCTTCTACTCATCTATCTCTGTGTATTTTTTTTCTTTTAGTTTTAATACAAGAATTTATGCACTCAAGTGGTTTGCTCTCGGAAAAAAGTGGCAGGCAGAGGTAGGAAAACCAGCAACTGTCTAATCATTATGGTCGCTATCAAGATGACACACAGGGTGAACCCGTGACAAGACAAGAGACACATCAACAAATGTTTTTGAACTTATTCACTTTTCCTGTCGTACTTTTTTATGTTCTTTCGCTCTCTCTCTCTCTGCAGTTCACAAAGGTATCTTAAAAACTTGTAATAACAGACATCACAAGAATATAATATGTAATGTAGTTCGGCTACCGCGTTTTATTCTTTTGTCAGTTAAGCTCGCTCGTAATGGATGTTCTCGGTGCATAATGTAGAAAAACTTGTATATAGAAAAAATACACTTTTTTACTGGATGCGCAACATTATTATGTACAAAAAAACTGCCTATAAAATATTTGAATGCCTTTATAATACGTGTCGCTATTTTCCCTTGGTGGTTGACGACTTTTTTAATATTCCGAGAATAACAATGATGATGATGATGAGATGTTCATGTTAAACCTTTTACTTGATTACTTTTACAATTTTTATTTGATAAATGTTTGAATTACCAACATGTTTTCTTCCAGCTTTGCGGTTTAAACGCATAATGTTCACTTACAATAATTACCATTAGTTTGTTGTTTATAAAAATTATAACAACTTTTTCTGTGTCGGTGCTATTTGTGGTATGCAATATGCACCCGCAACCCTGCAGACATCATTCAAGTAGTTAATATAAAGGTATTTATTCAGCTGGGGCCAATATCCCATTTACAGCTTCTGGTGGATGGATAAAGGAAACGAAAGGTAATACCAACCAAGAATGTCTTTGTCGATGACGCTGACTTGTCTGCTTGCATATTGTATTATGATAAATTATGGACCTGTTCAACATGCATTCATCAAGACTAAAGTGTATGCATTTATTAGTGCAATTTATTGAACCATACCCGCTATTGTGTAGTGCAGAAAGTATTTTAAAATTTAGGAGACACATAACCACAAAACGTCACAAAACGTCACAAAACAACATTGCATAGCAGGTAACTGTATTTTTGCACGATTTGCCTCTAGTCTCTGGTTAAGTTAGTGTTGATTTCCTCCAACTCCCACGGCTCTTGCACTCCTCTAGAAAGTTTAAGAATATGAAGTAGATACAATATCCTATTAATATAACAATAGCATAGCATACGTATATAACCCGTATAACCTTCATTCGTAAAGTACCTATTCTCCAGAAGCCTGTGTAGTAAAAGCGGAAAAATAAACTTTAGGAACAACGACGACAATACGCTTAACGTCTTAAAAGTTTATAAGGTGAAAAAGAGAGGCAGTCAAATTTCTAATATTTAATGCATGCTATTTTTCTTCCTGTCTAGTACGCAATTTAAAGCAGTTAGCAAAGTAGATGATGACTGTGGTTCTACAGGGAAAATGTAAGGAGGATATCCGAATAAGAGTGGGTGGTGAAAATACTTTTTTTTTAGAAAAGTGAAGGAACCAAAAAACTGCGAGCTACAAAGCAAAAGAAAAAGTGGCAGCCGAACACGGTCTAGTACATTCAAGTAATGTCTTAATGTATTATGCAAAAGGATTAAAGACCCGACGGCAATGATTGCGTGAATCATTATGCGAAAAATTATTTCCCATTACAATAAAGCCGGTTTAAACCCGGGGGAACTAACTACCGAAAGCAGATTTGATTAATATATACATCTAGGATATGCTCATTATATACGCTTAAGATCTTTTCTAACGGTCATATCTCGTCAACGGTTACGATTTGGGCCAGACGCGTCTGCGCTGTATCATCAATTTGACGAGCTTTATCGATTTACGAAATAAAAAAAAATTGCCATAAGAATACACATAACCGTCACTTTTCTAACGGTAATATCTCGTCAACGGTTACCATTTTGGCCAGACGCGTCTGCGCTGTATCATCAATTTGACGAGCTTTATCGATTTCCGAAATAAAAAAAATTCCCATAAGAATACACATAACCGTCACTTTTCTAACGGTCATATCTCGTCAATGGTGACTATTTGGGCCAGACGCGTCTGCGCTGTATCATCAATTTGACGAGCTTTATCGATTTCCGAAATAAAAAAAATCCTAAAAAAATAATGAGAGAAGGGTCCCCCCTTATGGTCTTTTAGTGGTGAAATGTAACGGTCACTCTAACGGTCAAACGGTTTGACATCCGGTTCTGAAAAATCATAGGGGTCGTCACCTTGACGAATGAAACCTGCATACCAAATTTGGTCCAAATCGGTCTACAACTGACGGAGCTAGAGTGTTCACAGACAGACAGACCGACAAACAGAGTGATGGCATAAACTACCTTTTAAGCATAAATGCTTTCGGTAGTCAATAAAAAGGCTTATAATCTAAAGATAACTTACAATGTTTCTACTACCAAGTACACCTCCTCCTTCCGTTCCCAGTTGTTCATCGACCTCTTCCTGATAACAGGCAAGAAACAAGAGGTCATTAAGTCATTATATTCACAATATTATCAAACAAACAATACCTTAATGGAGAATTACTACCAACACAATAGTAGAACACACGCCATTTTGTTAACCATACGAAATAACTCACATTAGTAACAGGTTGGGGCCTTGAAGGAAGGGAATCCGGAGCAGCATAAGGCGCATTATAGGCCGCCGCTCTTTACACCTAGAACACCACCCCCCCATCTGAAAAAATTCGTAAAAATCAAGTTTCAAAAACATATATTACCACCATGCACTGTAATAAATAAATCTACAAATACATATAACATTGCGCACTGTGTGGCACCTCCAAATCATTTACAAATCATTTACAAATTACGAATACTACAGTATTAAATCTATTTTGCAACTTAATCGCTAAAAATATAGTTGAAATTATGGTACCGACCTTATATATTATTTCGGGTTTAATTGCGAAAAAATAATTATTCTTTTAACAGATGTCAAAAACACGAATGATTTGCCTCATCTCTCTCAATTGTTGTTTACCTGCTTGAGCTGTAAACTCCTCTGCTCCTGTTTGTAGCTTTCCGCCGAATAATACAAAGCAGGAGACCCTTGTGCTTTCTTATTTGCTAATTCCAAATAAATATCAACAAAGAACTAACGGTGTAATTTTCTCGATGGCAATTTTGGTTTATAAAATATGTACTACATAATATATTGATCACAAATTGCAGATACATATTATGAGATTTTTTTTACTAGTACACGTATTTACAGACAGGGACAATGCATACGTTTTGTACCTTTATTCGTTTCCGAGTTTTTGTCTGGATAAATCATAATCCTCTATACTATGCATATCGACATTTACGATTCGATAATACTGCCATTCCATAATATGAAATTGATGTGTGTGAAGTGTGAACCCTTACATTTACACCAAGAAATAGTCTTAATGAAATTGATGACAAGGCTTGATTAACTGAATTGATTAAATTCTCATTAATTTGGAAGGCATGCTTTGTTAAATTATTCTTCATTTTTTTTTTTTCTGACACTTATTTAATTTTTATTAAATCTTTTTATTCATATCACTGAACTGCTGAGGACAATTTTTAGCTATACAAATAGATAAAATCTCTAGCTACAAAGTTAAAATACCAATATGCAAAACACTATGTATGTAGTAGTTCTACATTGAATCAACTTTACACTGGCCTCTGTTGTGAGTAAAGACATGAAATCACGAGGTTCACATTTTCATCTTCTCCAGTTTTCTTAAAGCTAAAAAAGTACTGATCACAAGCACATTATTTTTTACGTATTCTTATTAACTAGTTACAGGAAAGCAGTATACGATATATATTTATATATATAATCAATCATATAACATTTGATTAAGTCAGTTTGAAAAATACACAATTTATTAAAATATCACTGAGATGAAGTAGGAGCAATGGATAATGGACACCCAACATAAAACACTGCTGCAAGTCACCTTGAAAAGTTATTGATTACTTTTTTTTGAGGGAGGTGTGAATCTTTCAAATTTGTATTTCAGCATATTGTATATAGGTACATTTCGTCTTTTCTTGCAACAAGATTTTTGTCACATGGACAACACCTTTTTCCATTATCTACTGCATTTTAGAATGATTATTTTTTATGTTATACGATACAGATATTATTTTTTGTTTAGCTTCCACAAAACACTATCATCGTCACTGCCGACTTATTGACGGGTAAACATATGTTTACGTTATTTGGCAATTTCCTTTTTTATGAGAAGAATGGGGAGCACCGTTGGTGGCAGGACTAGAGGGTTTGGAAGAAGGACGACTAGTTTCATCACTAAAGTGTTCCGTGCCTTGAGAGTTGGTCACGGAGTTGCCAGTAAAGGGCGCATCATGAGAGCCATCAACATTCCTCCCATGGAATGTTGTGACGTCAGATGACGTCTTCGATTGGGATGATGTTGACTTTCTTAACTGACTAGTCTCACGAAAAAGTCTTCTTAGTTTCCATTTGGATTTTGACCTTTTACCCGTGTCATGGTCTGACTGGGGACAGTTTAGATTTTGTACTACAAAATCAATATCTTCAGGCTCTGCGTCTTCTGTGAATGGCAGAACAAGTAAAATGAAAATCAGTTACAACATTCGCGCCAATATTCAACCTGTTCATAATACATAACAACAATTTAGTATTATTATTTACTTGTAAACTCCTCCACAGGTTTTTCTATCACATCATAATCGATCCATGTCAATCCCATATCTACTTTCTCGGCAAGATCCTGCCAATTTTGACGATTTCTACTTGCCCCATCATAAAGTGGTTGTAACCAAGGGAACGTCTCAGAGAGCACCTTCACAAACAAATTAAGGGTGTTTAATAATAAGCTCAACACAATCAATTCATAGCTACTCTTTAACTTCAATACCTTATATAAAGGAAGGCAGATTTCATCAATAAAACTCAATTGCATTTTGGGAAGTTCATCCTTCTTTTCTCTGTCCATCATAGCCTATGAAATAGCAAACAAGCAAATGAACTCGTCCAAATGTGTTTTCAAACCTAAAAAAGTTAATTTTGTTGTGTACTTGTGGTTGTTGATTTAACTGTTCCTTTTCCAGATCACCCTGATCGAAAAACTCATCCGCAACCAATTTTGCTATTTTATGTTGAATTTCCCAGGGCTTTGAAATCGCAGCTACATCACATGCTGTCATCATCATTCCACAAAGTACTGATCAAAGAAAGTTAATAATTTTGTAATTTCAGCAAAAATGTATTTAGAATTTCCACAATTTCTCGAATGCTTTACGAATTTGTATAATACCAATACTCACATTCTTTTTTATCATCGCCTTGCCAAGAGATCTCGCCTTCTTCCACCAATTCAATAAACCTTGCTCGCTTTCTAAAATACATTGCCAAATCCGTGGACAGAATAGATTTTTCAACAATTTTCATCACCTTTCTGTAATCTTCGGCGGACAAGTCCTGGAAGTAAACATAAATACATTTACTGTTAAATCCTTCAAATAAAATAGTGCAGTTTGCAATGAATGTGTATAACGTACCTGGAATATATTATTTCCTTCGGACGATAGTATCATAACACATTGATCAAAATGATGATGTTCCATTGTGGAAGTGGAGTAAAGAACAGCTAAAGGAGATGCAGTTAGTCTTTGAAAAGCATTGTTGGTGCCTCTATGATCCAAATCGTGACACAGGCAGGCGACCATGAGACCCAAAATCTGTGGAGCAAATTAACTCTCATAATAAGCAACTTTCTACTTCATACAAATATGCAGGATTTGACAGTTAGCGTTTAACCATATATAACTTCTAAATTAACAAGATTTTTTATCTCTACTTTTCCACGGATTTACAGACGGATTTATACGCTGGGTTTGGAGGATCTAAGATTTTTTTCCCACACAACTCTGAAGTTTGCACAAACGCACGTAGCTCTAAGGTTTTTGGTTTTTATAGCAACATCCCAAACTGCGTTTGCGCCAACTATCCACAATTCTACGAAAAAAAACTAAAAGATCTTACAAAATCATGGTACAGAGTACAGACAGATCTGTGTGTTATAGAAGAGGGTAAATACGTGGAAAAGTGGAGATCAGAAGCCTTTTGTTAATTTAGAAGTTACCCACGCTCATTTTCGGTTTTGCCTCTCCTTAGATCTTCCTTTGTAGTATATTCTCACTTACATCATGATCATCCAGAAACTGTTCCATTTTCCCTGTCTTAAGAACCGTGAACATTGTTTGAGCTACGTTGAAAGCATGTCGCCAGTTGTGATACTTCACATTCCGGTAATTCTTTTTCACGCTTAACACCCAACGACAAAGCACCTGGAAAAGTTTCAAATCCATTATATTATGTGCTTGTACTTTATGGTAGCTCTATAATTAAAAGACGTTAATGTAATTTGATTACTCACAGCATAGGGGATGTGAAATATCCTGACGAGATCTAGTTCCAGGAACATCCTAATTGTGGCCTTGCATGTTTCACTATCCGTCATACTGAAGTCGTTGAATGCATAGCTACCGGATTGTAAAAACACTTGTCAGTTTTTAATTCTTTTTTGATCCTTTATTATATTCTCTGGATTATTTTTACCTATACAAGTTGTAGTGCACGGAAGAGGGGATTTCATCACGTCGAAGTCTTTCTGTATCATCTGGTGTGGCGGTAGCGTGATAAGATAAGCAGTCCAACGCCACGCTCTGTTTTGCCATTAACTTGCCTAGAATAAAACAAACATTTCAACATAGTAATAACATTTACAGTACTTGCTTTAACACATTTAAATGAGAGGTCAATATTATTTTTGTTTCCATGTTTGTGTAGTTTACTTACATGCCCCTTCATAAAGTTGTGTGTTATGAATACCCAAACCACAAAATATGGCGAATGCCTCAAAAGTGTTGACATCAGTATGAGTGAAGTGTTGGTTGTTACTCTGAAACAAAAGTATATAATAATTATAAAAATAGCATACAATAGCTATTTTCTTTAACCACATGTATACTAGTCAAATAAGTCAGGCAAAGGCGCGGGGCACTTTGAAGTTAACCATTTTCCACATTCCCTCAAAAAAAATCTTTTACCTTGTTAATAAGCTGTGCGACGCCAATAACTTGACGTTGTCCATTGTAAATTGGCATACAGAGGATACTCTTTGGAAGATCATTGTACATTTGAGAATTTTGGGCGAAAACCATGGCTTTCGATGAGGACTGCAAGTCCATTGACTCTCCGTACCACGTGATGGCATCGCCAATATTTAAAATCTGGAATATACATTGAAAAAGGATGGTCATGAATATAATTTAATAGGTATATATGCATCTATAATATAGACTATAATTTATATTCTAGTTAACAAGATTAGATCCCTCCATACATATATATTTGAACAAAACGAGAAAAAAATCTCATTTCCCGTCAGAAGAATAAAAACCTCACCTCACTGTTAGCTGCAACATATTTCGCAATTTGCGTCAGCGGTGAGCTCTGAATTTCATTAGTGGGTGGCCGTCTAACTTCCTTATCTAAGTCATCAGAGTTTAGCTCAAAAACAAGTTGAAAATTTATACTCTACAACGAGGATAAAAAACAGAAGATAATATTATTATTCCACTAAATATTCAGCATAATATTTCCCTGCTGCTTCTACGTAATAAATTGTAAAATTTATCCACAATTTTATCAATAACAACATCAAAACATAAAAATTAATTCAGTCATTTGTTTTGGTTTAATAAAAGACACGCGGCAGGGGAGGATAGAATTATGACAACAAATCAGTAAATATATATTTAAAATGATGGCTTACCTCCTCACTCACAACTTCAGGTGTTGCCGCAGTCTTGCTCTGTAAAGAAAACAATTAAGTATACAAATATTTTCATCATTGCGGTTATATAAATAAAATTAACAGGAAATTTATAAATTGGTTTGAAAAATTGAAAATTCAATACTACGAGTAGTGGAAATATGAAATTGGTTGCCGCTATCCAACACAGTTTGCTTGTATAAATAAGAGTGTAGTCGTTCTAAAAATGATAAAGCAGCGAAACCAACTACAAACTAGGGCCTCATTTTATGACATGTAGCGTATAACATACGAGTCCAGCTGACAGCTGTGGTTTTGTTGCTTTGCTTTGCTATTTGATAAAAGATGATATCATATAACCGTTGCAGGCTGCAAGCACGTAAATAGCAGCAAGCAAGCACTGTGGGACAACTTGCTACAACAAAAGCAACTTTGTAATTGTAATTATGGTGTTATAAAATGAGATTCAAATTAAATACTATTCAAAAATATGCATTTTTTACTACTCACAATCAGCAAACATTGTAATATGCTATAAAAACTCTGATAAATCTAATTAGAGCATGGGAAATGAACACCAACTCAGCTTCAATTATTTCCTGAAATTGTTCGAAAATAGAGCTTACTTTAAACTTCACATGAATTTAATAGTAATTAATAATAAGTATTTAGGAAATATACAGAGGTAAACTATTCAGCTGATAAATGCAAAATGAAAGAATTTGTTGGTTCTCTTTTTCAAACGTTACTGAATTCGATAAGAAGCAAACCGTACGGAGTAATTTTTGGACCAACTTTGCTTTTTATCTTACTCTGCGTAAAATTATCCTGTCACCTGACTCAATATCTTCGAGAGACATGAAGTACTAAACTGCGATAGTGCGATAGTACCATTCTTAAAGTTCAGAACCAACTACATATACAGCAAGCAAATTCGTAAACGAACACCGGTGCCAGCGATATGTATATCATTCGTTGTCTTCATTTCCATTCAAATTTATGTCGCCAGTCTCGCACGGAGGAACTGGTACGTTACAAAAGTTGTTCTAGATCATTATAATGATAATTATAATTTTAAAAGTTGGAACCAGTTATAGTTAAACAAAATATTTTATTTTATTGTGCGGATATGAGGCACAGGAGCAACATAATATCTTGACTTGAACATAACTTTTAAATACAGGATACCTCACTCAAATGGAAAAAAACTATAGAAAAAACGTAACGGTTGATGATACGCACACACACAAACTTGTTTGTATGAACACACCCATCTTCCTTTTCCTCTCACACTTTGTCAGCTCACATCCGACAATCTATTCCAGAAACAGTTCCAAAATCACTAGAGGGCATATATGTCTTCTTGCAATTCTTTGTGACTCTTTTTACTTTCCTTTCTTGCATTTCACGTTCTCTTTCTTTTACCCATGAAGTCTTACAATTTAGTCATCTCATCACAGCATACTACATCCGCACTACTACCGCAGCAGGTGACCATTTATAAAGAAAAGTCAGTAAGAACTTTCTTTTGATACTCAATAAACAAACTAATAACAGTACTTTTTAGATACCAAAAATCTTTTATAATAGCTTGAAATGCATTTTATCAGCATTTCAAATTCATATGTCCTCCACATTACAAGTTGTAATTTACAACCACCAATAGTTATATTCCTAACATATAATTTGTTTTATTTAGTTTTTATAAATAAAACACTATCTACTACATTTTTCTGTGTCCCCGTTGTTGTCTAGAATTACATACACAACAAGTTATTCTCAAGTTCCATTTTCCACTATTTGTACATAAATTCATATATACGTAGGTATTTCGAGAAAGGATGTCCATGTTTCCATTCACGATTACAGGAAACCTGGACATCCTTTCTCGAAATGCCCACGTAAAATGCACCTATATTTCTATTCATTAATTTGAGTAGAGTTATGCAGTAGTAACGGAGCTTTTATGTACATAGGACTTGAAAAAATCTGATTTCCTTTTTTTCTGGTCTATAATCTGTTGGTTGTGGTGCTCGTTGGTTTTGGTACATCATCATCATATCATGTGGCAAAAAACTACATGCACACTATTTTTTCCCCACACAAACTTTTTTTAGTTTGAGCAGTAAATCGTGAACAAGAGTTTTTAAAATTAGTCTACTACCACAGACTGCTGCGTTGCTTCTCACTATGGTTTTGTCTAGCTCCCTGTAGAAAAACAGCAATTTTATATTCCAGGCGACATTATTTTATGAAAGGCAAAGTTTTTCCTTGCTCTCTTCTCTTTTTGCACAGATGCAACTGTTGTAGTTGTAGTAAAACAAAGTTTTTTTTGGAGAGAGGTTTCGTTTGGTCTGGTTACTGGATAATTTTTTTAGATGCTGCTGCTTGTGGAAAGCTAACAATTTTTTTTTGGATCTCTAGTGTCCTCCCTTTCTCTTTTCGCCATTCAGTTTCTTTTTCTCAGTCTTGCCACTGTTTTTTGTACAAAATCAATCAGATGTGCGTAGTGTGCTATTTCTTTAATGCAGTAACCAAGCCAAACGGCTCACAAAAAATGTCCATTTTGTAGTAAAGAGAGTAGATACATAAAAATGGTTTCTTTTTTTTCGCGTGCCATCATCATCATCAGCAGCAGGACCAACAGCATGAGCAGCGGCGTGGCGTGGACAGGCTGTACCACAAAACGTGAAAGAAAGACATTCCGTTAAGGCACCCGATCCACCAGGCTACAGTATGGTATGTGGAGTCCAGCCAAAGAGAGAAACCGGAATATAGTCAAAGTAGAGAAGTACACAAGCATCATTACTTCTAGCAACAGCAGCAGTACACCGAATTCCTTAAACATGGCTGACTTGGTGGAAAGGACCCCTTTTACCAGCATCACACGATCAAACCATTACACCAACCAGTTTACTGCTAACAAAAGAGGTTTTTAGCAAAATGATGCAACAAAAAAAATCCACAGGCACACACACTCACTTATACATAAACCTATGTACATATTTTAACTATATAGTTCTATATTGATATATAAAACACACAACATGCCATGTGACTGTGTTTATGGGTATGTGGAAACCGAGTATACCTACATGAAGGCGCAGAATAGCAATGGTAGTAATCATACAAATATTTTCATAACAAACTTATGCACAAAAATAGTCCAGCAGAAGAATAAAGGTCAAAAGAAAGAGGCTGTTTTGGTCTGCTCTGATATTTTCGTTTGACTTTAATAGGAAAACGGCGGACAGCGTCTAGAAAACTAACGCTGTTTCCTATATTTCTATCATCATCTCCAGGAAACGTCTTGCGTCTTCCTGTGCTGCTGCTGCTGCTTTTAAACATGATATTTATGATGGGAACTGGACTGGGTACATAAAAATATCGTACACTTTTTATAGATATACATACGCATAGGTACATGTATGTATGCATTGTACACCTATTTAAGGAAAAGATTACCTCTAAAGCACATATTTAAGTAGTGAAGTGAAAGAGGGAGAGAGGGGCCAACGTACAGCGTAAGAAACAAGTGGAGAAGAAGAAGAAGAAGAAAGGGGAAGTGAAAGTTTTTGGAGAAAAAGAGAAAGGAGCAGAGAAAAGAGGAAATCGATAAAATATACTAATGCTTACAAGATGATCATGGGGAAATGTTATGCACAACGAGAGAGAGTGAGCGATAAGGAAAAAAATGAAACTGAAACGGAGGTGGTAGAGAATATTTTTTGGGGTGTTTTGATATGCGCCAGAAGCCAAAGTACATTTATGGAAACGGAGAAAATAAATACTTTTTTATACAGATGCTACTATTACAGCTTCCGTTTAACTTGCTACGAACAAAATATAAAGTAAAGTATGGAAGCGTGTAACATTTAAAATATGTGGTCAATTTAAAACCCGATTAGGCATTTTTTTCTGAATATGGGCTCGCTGTTTCAAAAAATTGATATGCTCATATGTAAGAGGATTCTGTTTTTATAGGAAATTGAATCCAACTAAAAAGTTTGTAAGGTGTGTGTCTATTTTTGGCATAAAATACAGTCAAACTGTCAGTATATAACAAACTATATAAACTACCTGTCTGTAAAAAATAACTGGTATGGTGACGACGACGATGTTGTTGACGGTCATCATCAAGCATCGTAACCTTTGAAAGCACATCCATTTGTTAAAAGTTTCTTTTGATGTATTTTGCCACATGGCTCGACTAAAAATGTAATTGGTTTTCCTGCTTCTATACTTCCCTGTCATCGATGAATATATACGTCTATATCAATTTAACATTTAATAAATGTTTTCTCGCTATTTTTTGTCAATCTCTTCTTCTGTTGGTATCACATATCATATTCCCCATAAATATCTTGTTTTCTTTTTTTATATGAAGGATGCATATTTTCCTTTTTACCCTGTAGACATACTATTCCTGGGATGCTAATGTGCACTTAAGTTATTTGACTTTTTTTTCTGCAAAAATGCGCCCATTCCTTTCAGTTTACATATCTCTCTGTTTAAAAAAAAATTTGCATAAGAAACATGACGAAAATGGAATGTTGAAAGTAAAAATATCCTTGAGTAACTTGAAATTCAAAAGAGTCGAAATGAAAGAAATAATAATTATTATAACGATGCTAATAAAATAACAAGAAAATGTTTTATAGGTCCCTTTGCAACTTTCTCTCTCTACGGCGGTATTATCTACAAGATGGCAAAATATAGACAATTTTCTTTTATTTAAGTCGTGAAAAGTGCATTTTTATTGAACCATTGTAACCTTTAAACAAATTGGAGAGACGTAGCAGCACACAAGGAAAATGGTAATAAGTTGTGTAAGTAATAAGTAGTATCTTTTCCTCCACATTACTTGAACAGAAGGCTACATATTTTGGGTTACCAGAAAACCAAATTATGATGGAAAATTTTCGACGATGGGATTTTATTTTCTGGTTGATGAAAATGATCACAGAAGGATTTCTAAAAAAAATTGGAAGATGAAAGATGCAAAGGCTTTATAGACAAAGCAGATGGAAACTCAAGTAAAACTTTTGTCATTTCTTCTTGTTATTTTCGTATAATATTTTCCTTCATTCTTTTCCTTTCGTCACATTTCAAAATTAGAATAGGAAACCAGCTTCCATTTCATGAAAGTAGACAAAAGGGATGAGAAACGTCAGGGTGAAAAACGGTCGCTTGGCTTAGAATGACAAAGAGAAAGAATAAAAAGAAGAATTTAAAAATTCTCACGTAACGCTCATGCTATTTGGGCGTTGTGATAAGAATCTTCTTTTTTCAGAAAAAAATAAACGAATTCAATGTTTTGTAAGGCTCTATTGTTTGAGCAGATGAAAGCATGCCTGTGTCATGTGCATTGCGTAGAAAAGTATTTTTTTAAACTATTTTTCTTGTCAGTCTGAGAATCAACGGTATTAATGTTCTCATTAGCACCGGTTCAATGAAGTGTAGAGTAGAGATAGGAAAAAGTGGAAGTCAATATTCACTTGTGATTTTTTTTGTAAAGAGCACCAAGCGACACAAAAGCATGCGTCACCTGTTTAAAATATAGGAATGCATACTATTTCCGATAGTAAATTTGCGCTATTTGATAAATGCCTTTAAATCCATTAAGTTACCTACTTTTAATCCTAGCAATGGAATAGGAAATGTGTTTGCTCTTGCTCACGTAAACAATGAAGCTACACTTACAAAAAGTTAATTGATAAAAAATACAGCCGCGCCTTTGCATTGCATTGTAGCTGATTTGAAAATGATTTCTTTTTAAAGTCTCTCGCTAACGTAATAATTAATCCTTACATTTGTTTATCGTCTATACTTTCAACTTTCCCATCCAATGTACTAATTAAAATTTAAAGTCAAAAGCACAAAATTTAAAAACCAGGAGCAAGAAAATTATTGACATAAAATCATGCCTACAACATGCTACACACACATTTACTAGAGTTGGTGAATTGTAACGGGAAGCAACCATGTGAATAAAACAACCATTTTCATATAACTCGTGTCGTATATAACCATGAAAAGTACATTAAACTTTTTTTTTTACATTTTAACAAGCTATCTATATATTTGACGTGATCTTTTAGCGCAAAAAGTACTTAAATCGGTATATATATAGTCCAAACCGCCACTTACCTCTCTCCTTGACAAAGGTTTCCGATCCGGAGCGGGCAGCGAAGGCATCAAAAAGATTTTCTCAATTTGACTCTGCAGAAGAAGAAAATAAAGTTCCAAGCTTAAATACCTCCTCAAAAAATAATTGTGATGAGAATAGCAAAAAAAATACAACTATGGTGAACGGGAACATTGACTTAATGACATAACTTGTGTAAAATATGGCCATGTTCATTTGTATATCAGAATACTTACCGCTTCATAGAGAGGTACATCTCGTAGATAGACCAAGCACCTTTCACATTTCAGCAGTTCCTGAGCCTCCTTCATGATTTTCGAAACTAATCGTTCCAGATTAGTCTGCTCTTCAAAAATACTCTTCGCCAAGTTAAGTAGCAGCTGTGTGTATGGAAGAGTTTTGTGTTTGCGTGTGCACAGAAAAAAAGAGGTCATTTTCAAACAACTACCATTTTCCCTTTTACGATTATTGCCACTCAAGAGGAGTTCTTAATTGACTCGTTGAAGGGAAAAAGGAAAGGGATACATGGAGGTTGGGGATGGGATGGGTTGGTTTACCCAGAGGGACAGGAGTATATACCCTAATTAGTTTCCAACAAAAAACTTGAAAACGCTTCAAAACTTGTAACAACGATGATGATGCTAATATTGATGCTGTGATGATGATGATAATAATAATAATTGACTTGATAACTTCTATTGCGATTGTGACTTTTTTAAAGTCATAATAACACTTTAGTTTACTGCTGATGATGTAGAAACGAAAAAAAACTAAACTACAAGGGTTGCTCTTGGCGAAAACAACAGTGCTAATCAATGAAAACTGTTTTAGAATAATGATGAGAATGTCAAGTAAAACGTAGTAATTTGATTTCTCTAGTCAACCAAAAACTATTCAACCAAATCATTTCACCCTTTTCACGATATAAATCAGAAATAATGTAAAAAACAAGTGGTTTCTTCTTACTGACTACTGGAGTGGAAAGCATTTAACTAGACATTTGGCACTGGGGATGTGTGTGTAGTAGCATTGTAACGAGTAAACAAACAATCCCAAAATAAACACAGCATCATCATCATCGTAGCATGTTTGCTTAATCACTTTGTTTGGGGTTTCCAACAACCAGTTTTAAGGTAGCTAGTCTTGTTAAAAATAATCATACAGGAATGAACCTTTTGAAATAGGAACAAGAATAAAAGGAAAGGATTGAGCCTTATGTGGGCAAATGAAAATATGAAACTGAATATTAAAAAAAAACTCGTATTCTCCCATCTGCTCACCTGATTTTTTCGATATTCTGCAACGGAAGTTTCGAAAAGTTGAGCATTTTGGATACCAATTCCACAAAATGTTAAGTAACGTTGAAAAACCTGGAAAGATGAAATAATATTAGGCATAACTACAAGTCACGTTCAATTTTTCTTTCATGTAAATTGATAGATTAGTAAATTAGTAATTGACTGGTAAATTGATTGGCCTCCTATAATTACATTTACAATACATCATCTGTACAATTTTGTTTTTCATTTTTCAATTACCATCACCATCATCATCACCTCTATTTCCTCATCCACCCACCCCAAAATCAGGAACCATAATATGGAATGTGCCGCGCTGGCTACTAGAATTCAATAGAACCAGGAAATAACAGTTTTGATTGTGATTGCACGTAGGTGTTTTCAAAACGAACTATTTTGCAATACCAAAGCTTATCCCACATAGAAAATCCCAAATTTCAATACCCTCATTCCCCATCTTCCTCCTTTCCTTTGATATACATATATCAAAAGGACACTCAATTTAACCCGAAACTTGAAAACTTGTATATAACCATTTGCAGTTTACAGCTCTATGCATTCATCATTCATTTAAAATATGGATATTATAGTATACGTACGTACAGTATCCTTTGTAGTTTTCAAGTGGTAAACGTCAGTGAGAGTCAGGAATCCTGACTCAGGATCATGACAAAAGTATACACACCCTATCTTGTTTCCTTAGTCCTCTAGCTAACTTTGTTAAAATCATTACGTTTAATTAAGTAAAAAGCTTATTTCCTTTTGAGTGAAGGCTTCGAGTCATTGAAAGTTAACTTGCGTGTACAATTGTACTATATGGGTACTCAAAGAAGGTAAGTGTAAAGTGTAAGTTAACAGGTTATATGGTTAACTCCGGTTAAGAGCTAAATTTTTAACCGTCTTAACTTATCGGTTAACTTGACAAGGTTAAATTGCCATACATTTTGCATGGAGCTAATGTTAACCTGCATCCTAAACTTTTACTCCACTCGAGCTTGGTTAAAATTTACATGATCGAGCAAAATGCAATGTTTCGTGCAATAGATTGCAACAGATTCATGAAAACTACTGTTGGCGTCATTGTTACTCATTTAATGTTGGTAAAAATATTCAATTGCAGAAAAAACCTCATTGCTCGCCAAGTGTGCTCAAAGAAAGCTTCGGTTCAAAGTTTAATATTTTATAATTTTAACCAATTTTCTTTAACTTATGCTATAACTTGCTTTCGATGAGTACCCATAATATGAGCTACAAGTCGCTGCTGCTGAAAAGAGATCTGTTAGCACCGTAGTCACCCTCGTCGACATCATCATCTTGGACACAGGAAGAACCTCGTGATAAGTAACAGCAGCATAAATGCATATCTTATCTTCATTATCACACCATAATCAGACAGATGTATAGACTCCCATGCTCCTCGTCAGACAGACTCCTTCACTTTTATAATTTATTCAACAGACAACGGAAATATGAAAGGAGCAAAGCTCAGTTGTTATTATTATTATTAAATGTTAGCTTTGAATATTATTTTGCCTAATGTACAATGTCTGTATTCTTCGTCCTCCTCGTCCTCCTCCTCATCCACCTTTCCTGCTTGTTCTTACATCTTATGAATTAGTTGTGTTTGCACTTTGCGCAAGAATTAGAACGGATGATGCGGTGAAAATTTAAGTGGTTTTCAGCTTCTTTGCTCCATTCACATAACATACCTGTCTAGGAAAATTACTTTTTCTGTTGTTTAAATAGCTTACTACTTCTATCCTATTCTCTTATCTGTACACTTTCTTCTTCCGGTTCACAAGTTTTTAGACGTAAACGTACTGGATAATTCGTGTTTAGAAATGTGGAAATAGTTTTATTGTTAATTTCCGTCCTATTCCTACTTGGTAGATTGGTACACTTGCACGTCACGTACCTACATGCGTATCTATCGGTACGTATGCATATTGGGGCCGGAAATAAGAAATCAAGTTTCACGTTCTTGTTGCCTTGTCGAAGCGTGATGGTCCACATGAATAAACTGGACAAAAATGCCTCTTTTAGATTCACCTTTTCTAATTAATACAGATTTAGCATTTGAGTTTTCTAACATGCACACGCTTGCCAATCCAGAAATTAATTACGGCTTAAAGATCAAGACCGTCTGTTCCAAGGCGTAGTATCACAACAAGTAGTAGTTTCGTTATATAGTTTAAAGAATACTTGAGTTGGAATTGTTTCCACACATGAGGAAATGGTGAGTGAAGGTGATCATGATGATAATAGTAATGAGTAATGATGATTAGGCACAATCAGAGTGGTCCTCTTACTAATTTGGCTAATCTTTGTCGTACTTTAACTGAACGTTATAATGTATGTATGCTACATGGTTACTAACCATCGGTTAGGTATATATGTATAGGTCCTGCTTACCTCAATGTCTTCTCCAGTAAATTGAAAGTCTCCAGTTTTCTTGTTGATAACTTGCGCGACTCCAATGACGTCTCCCTCGTTACTACAAATTGGAAGTGCCAGGATGCTGTGCGTCTTATAGCCCGTTTTACTGTCTATTTGCACGTTGAAACGGGAGTCCTGAATTACAAAGCAAATATAAATAAGTGGTTTTAGTACCATAAAATACAATAGCACATCAAATCCTTCGACAAATTCTCAGTACTCAGTCAGTCTCAAGTTAACTGCTAGGTAGATGGGTATAGGCTACCTGTAGTCTCGCGGCTAGTTTATTTACCTTAATTTTTCATCATCCACTTAAAACTCGTTGCATTTTTCAACTTTCCGTTTTTTGCAAAATAAATAAACCTCTTTCAATATTTATCTATCCACCACCTTTTTTCCTTCCCTTCTCGTAAATTTTTAACATTCTTGCCATTTTTTTCACCTTTTTCGTTCCTCAAGTTAAAAAAAAGTAAATGCTCGCTTACAAAAACGGAGACGGCGAGAGAGCAAATAAATGAGTTTAAAGTATTTAATAAAAAATGTATAAGTGTAAAATATATTCTTTTCTGCTTTCAGTTTCGTTTAAGAAACGGTAGAACAATAAACAGGGAGTTAGAAAATAATAACACATAAATAAGCAATAGGAAGTCATGCCAAAAAAAACCAACTCAAGATCAACCTGACACTACCAAGCTGTCATCATCCTTGATTTTTTCCAACGAAAGTTTCCATTCTATTTTGTTTTTATTTGGAGGAAAAGGAGAAAAACAAGAAGGTGTTGAGCATCAAGTCAAGTCGTTTTTATGCATTATAGTTAAATACATGAACACATCTATTTCTCTCTACTACATACATACATATATACAAATACATACGAAACTACAAAAGGGTATTTTTTTTGTACACAGAGATGGGATGTGTCCGGCTCCGCCGAACTCCGGAACCCGGAGGAACAGAGAAACAGCCTGTGTGTGTGTGTAAACATGTTAGCTTGCGTGAGTGACAGGATGAGTAGTAAGACAGCAGTCCTTTTTTGACAGCAAATTTAATAGGTACTACTACTAATACTACAACTACCTAACTTGACTGTTGTGTACACAGAGAGATGAGCATTTCAACACCACAAAGCTTCCTTCCTCATTAAAGACGATTTTCTAAATCACTCTCCTCTCGCTCATTCTTGTTACTTCCCTCAAACCATTATAAATAAGTTTAGTCAATGAAAAAAAACTACACTGTACTTACATAAGATGTACATAAATACGTACAAAAATATATATATATATATACTCTATTCTTCCGTCGTGTTTTTGGTGTGGGGTGCAATGATGCGGCGGTGCATGATGATGCGACAAAACGCGACGTTTTTACCACCACCGCATTATCATCTTCCTGACGAGCTACTATTTTATTATTAAATAATATTTTATACCATACTTGTTTATTTATCCGTTGTAGTATAGTTTTTCTTCCACTGTATGGATATACGGATATATTAGTAATTTATGCATGGAATTTTTTTGGACTATCATCAACACAAGTGCTTACTTAAATTATCCTTTGAATTGAATAGCACATTTGGAGTGCACTAGTGCCTAAACACGCTTTTTACAAGTTTTTGCAAAACAAAACAGTTACTTTTTTACTATTCACAGCCACCGCAACTTATTTTGCAGGATAAATAGTAAATAAAATGAATAGTAAACGAATTTGCCTAACGAATGAGAAAAAGCCGAGTAAAAAAAGTTTCTGGAGATGTGTACCACAGTATAATGCGTGTGGTGGAGCGGAGGAAAACTGAGCCTCAACAGAGCTCTTTGCTTATTTTACGGTTTTGCTGATTGTAATTTTGTGTTTGGTGTTTGCATTTGCTAGACTTTTGTAGTGAATTGTAAATATGTACGTAAAGTCACAAAAACGTAATGAAATGGAAAGTGGGACAAATAAATTGACAACATAAAGTCCCTTCTTTTTTTGCTTTCCCTTGCCTCCACCCCAGTATATTTTGAACATTTGTATCTTCCCAAGTATATATATTTGAGTACATGATTTATTTTTTATTTATTTATTTTATGATGATCATCTCAACATCTCAATCTATGATTCCACTTTCTCCTTTCCTACTTTTTCTACAACAGTTTTGAAATCTGACGTTATAACATTATCTTACAAGGATTATTATTATTATGATTCCAATATTATTTTATTGGCATTAGGTAGGCATTTATTAATCATAATATTCATTTACTTTGTGGAATCTAATCATTTGATCTGGTTGATGATATCGAAATTTTGTTGCAGAAAGAAACACTTATTGTCAAACCAACAATCAGCTTCAAAACTTGGTGTGCTACTTTTCGCTTTTGATGTCAACAAAAATCACGTCCATATATAATCAGTAGAAAACAATTCCCCTCAAAACATACCATCATCATTAATAATGATGTATAAAACGCCTTTAGACAATATATATTTTGATGATGAACGCAAGTGTGACGTGCATCGTTTGAGGCAAAACTCATTTGAAAAAAAAATTGCATGCACACACGTAACCTAGCCTACATGCATGCCTGTATAATAACCTATTTCACTCACCACACAATAACATCTTTTGTTTGTTCACTACAAACGACCGACTCATGTATATAAACATAGAATAATATGTATACATAATTCCAAAAATATTTATTTACATCATCATCATCCCCATCATCAACTTGATGATTATAAGAATTTCTTCTTGACTCTCTATTTCTTTCTCTCTTGATATCTTTTCGCCAAACTTCCACAAGGCGCGCTATTCTGTGGTAAGTTCTGATGTGAATAAAGTAAAAGATATTATTATTATTATTATTACATTTTGTAACAGTTAAACCCTTTCACTTGCAGATCGTGTGTGTGCAGTGCAGACAAGTAAGTACGTACCTCAACACCACAAAAGGCAGCATAGGAAATGGTTTGAAGGCATGAAATGTGGATTCATGGATTTCAACATTTACTTATTATTACACTGAAATCCTGCAATCTCTTCAAATATAAAAATACTAATACAACAACAGAGAATGAGAATACATGGTATAGCGACGCCAAAAATATACCAACACCCCCCCCCCCTCCTCTTTATTTTTTACCACCTCCATATGTTTGCTGCTAATACCTACCTACCTAAATATCAAAATTCATTCCCTTTTGCTGTTGACTACTATCATATTTTTTTGTGTTATTATTTTTATTATTTTTATACTTTTATATTGTTTCCTCAGAATGATCGAAACAACAGGCAAGTTTCAAAGCAAGTACCGGGTATTATTGTTCTTTTTCTCTCCTTTTATTTCCCTTCTTCACTCACTCCCATTCCCTTACAACAGCCATTATTTATCTATATCCTTTTTTTCCTCTTCTTGTTTTTCACCAGAACAAAAAAAAATACAACAAACAAAATAAAAACTTTTCATTTTGTTTTGAGAACATGAACACATGAAACATGAAAATCGATTTTGGTTCTTCTTCAAGTGAAAGTAGAGAAAAGGGAAAAGAGCTATAAAAATAAAACTGGGAAACAACAAATTCTCATAACATAGATATATATTCCTAATTTATCTAACTATTTATACCATATGCCTATACGTAACATATGTAACATATATGTTTTATGATATGTAGGTACGATTGTTTGCAATTTAGAGTAATAAAGATATCTTGTTATCAAATAATGAAGTTTAATATAACGCCAGTGATGCCTCTGGATATTTGCTTTTTATTTTTACAGTTCACTTGTTTTAAATATTTTTCACTCTCTCTCTCTCTCTCTCCCTTTTTTAATACTTATTCCTCCTGGAACGACGCTTTTATTCAAATACTGAAAAATGTAATCAGAAAAAATCAAATTTAATAAAAAACTAAGGCAAATATCGGTCAGAAATATGCATTGGAGTAGATGTCTGTTGGTGTCACAATGGTAATAGTCGAAGGACACATTAGGTATTATAGCATGACAAACTGTCACAATAACAGTGGCCTAAAGCTGATTGATGTTGTTCATCCCTCGCTAATTAATGATATACGTTTTTCATTTCGTCTCGGGTACATTTTAGAATATGATTTACCTACTTTACTTTCTTCTCCTGAGGAGAAATGTCAGGATTAATGTTTCAAAACTGAGAAAACAATAAGTAATGTCGAAATTGTTTGAGACATGTTGTTAGATGCAATACCTTTTTTTTCTTTTGACTTCCACAGAGATACATACACACAAACAAACACACACAAGACATGTTAGAATGTTGGGAGTGTAAAAGGATATGAGAAAATAACAAAGCCATGAAGCATATTTTTTTACAACTGTCACACACACGTCGCCTTGTCCAATAAAAAAAGTGGATGATTTCGACATTCCAAGCACGCTCTAATGCCGTCTTGGTCGTAGTCGCGTAGAGATTTTATTGTGCAAAACAAAAATGTCGCATAAAACGGGAATAATTTATAAGAATGGGGAAATGAATGAGAGAAAGGGGAAAAGACAGCGAGAGAGATGTTCAAAAAGAATGACTGAGATGAAAAGGAGAATGGAAAGAAAGGCTTACTTACTTCATATGCATTTTTTATGTTGATGATCTCCTTCGTTTGAGCAACATGGCCCGCAATACCGACCCCGAATGGAATTCGGATCTCCTCCGACCTGGCTCTTCGCAGCGACTCTTCCACATCTACACAAAGGGAAATGGGATAAATGATCTATTAGTTAATTTTTAATGATATGAAAAGCGGTTTTGCGACTTATGTCTTGACTCGCGTCTCTTGTGTGTTAAAAAAAGATCTTTTCACTTTTACCAAAGAAACTACTTTTGCTTACTACGTTCTTATGTAATACCTAATAATATAACACTATATCCTTCACACTGTTTTATGTTCACGATGAAGATCATCATCATCATCATCTTTGCCGTGATCATCACCATGATCATGATCAAAGCTAAAAAAAATATTCTTGAGAAGTGGTGGAACTACGTGAGAATTCCTGGATTTTAACGAATTGGTACGCGACCTAAGGCTTAATTTTTTACGTAGGTTCCTCATTCGATAACTCCATGACTTTGAACATGGCAAGTAATAAAAGATGAATGTGTACGTTATATAATATCACAATGGTTGTTGTTGTGAGGAGTACGTGAAAACGTGTTGGTGACTGATGAATGAAAATGTATTCATGTTCCATAAACATTGTTGTTCCATTGAGTGCGCGCCCACGTATATTTTCTTTTTGGTTGAGTACATGGTATCTTGTCCCTTTAGGGTGGAATATCTGCGTAGTTTCCAACTTCTCTACGACCACTCTTTTCTATTCTTCACGATCAACTTGCTATATAATTTGTAATTTGAACGGTAAAATAAGGGGAAAGCTTGTTGAAGCGTGATAACCACAATGACAGCTGTTTACGTTTCAACTACGCGAGAATCAATAGATTAAGTAAAGTGTGTAGAGTATACTGACTGGATTTTTTTTGTGTGTGTGTCGGCAATAAATTCTTATTTTATGGGACGTTGTAACAAAACATATATATTTTTTTCTTGGAAAGAAAAAAATCAGATAAAAAAGTTCGAGTTTATTTGTGAGATGAAAGTGTTAAGAAATAAAAGGATAGGGTGTGAAGAAAAAAGTACCTGAGTCGACGGTAACGTCCCAAAGCTTTGCAATCAAGTGGCGTTTGTCGGAAGGACCTCTTGCCAGAAAGAGACTGCACCGGTCAGCTTGAGTCAGGTATCCAACATTGACAAGAATTTTATGACAGAGAATGTCAATATCCAACTCATTGGAAATGTCTTTAACTAGCTCGATAAATAATTCATTTTCATCGAGATGCTCTAGCTGAGAGGCGACCAGTCCGGGAGGTACTGCTCGATCTGCTTTGTGCTTTGGTGAGGAGGCAATCCAAGATTGAAATCGATCTGAAGTAATGGAATTTCTTTTTGAATGAGACCTTGGTCTTTGAACAGGAGTGATTTCATCATTATTTTCCTCGATAGGAGAAGAAGCAGATGGTTTACAGCTGTCATTTACGGAGCTATGTCGTTGTTCAACACTGCCAACAGAGGTAGAGGAGCTAGAACTGGAAGATCCATAACTATCTGCCGAAGTGCTAGCAGCAGCAGCAGTAGCGTGATCTGGAGATGATGGGGACTCAGTTACAAGTGCCGATGTTGCTTGCTCAGCACCTGGCGAAGAGCCTCCTCCGCCGCGTACAGTGTTATTATTGACAGCCGAACTATTGTTATTGTTATTGACGAGGGAGCTGGTGTTGATAGTCTCGTTATTGCCCCTGCTCGCTCGCTCAGCCAAAGTATTGACAATCACTGGAGTGGTGGAACAGCAAGTGAGCACTTTTCGTCTCGTTTCGGGACTAGCCCTCTCCTGCAGCCAGGTCTGAATGAATTCCGGATGTGATTCCAAGTACGCTTCCAGCTCCGATTTCACCGGCGACTTTGATTCCATACTTTCACTCATGTCGTCACACAATGCCGTTAAAACAGAGATGAAGATGATGATCAAGCAGCAAACTCTTTCTCATTATTTATCACACAAGAGGAAAAAAAATTGTCATCTCCTTCTCCTTAAAAAAGAATGTATCTCCCTTTTTTTCTTTCCTCCTTCTGCTTCTTGTCCTTATAATTCTTATTAATATTATCTTACAACAAATCTTCGCTTTTTCGTCTTGTCCAACATTTCACATTTATTTTCTTCCAACGAAAGCAAACATCTGATTTATGTTTCGTCGATAAAAAAGTGAACAATCTATTGTGTCGCCAAAATTGTTTTTTTTTCGTCCTGCTGATATTCATGAACACTTGAGGAAATAACCTTGTTATTCTTATCACGACTTTTCTTTATCAGTCACTCCTCTTGAATAACTTTTTTCTCATCTCTCTCTCTCCTCTGCCAATAATAATACCATTCAACCTAGCTCACACGATATTTTATGTCCTTCTATATTTTCCCGATCAATATTGTTATTTTCTTTGTATAACATATTATGCAAAGTGTATATATAAGTAGGTAGTGTACATACTTCTTTAGATTTGTATTCACATGACTAGTTATTTATTCATAAGAGTTAGAAGTAGTGTGGAGAGAAAAAGTTATATTATATTATATTTTTCTTATTTTCTTCTCTCTTCCAGTCCAACTGTTTGTTCCACCACACATATTGTACCAATAACAGTAAAAAATGTTGAGTAAAAACATGTCTGTATTCACTGTTGTCAGAGAGGCAGTACTGCTTCCACTGCTGCTGCTGTTGCTGCTACTACTGAAGATGATGAGTGACCAAATAGATTGTAGACAGGAAACGGATTTGCTCAGAGATTCAAGCAACAGATGGGCTTCCATTATGTATTATTGAGAAAATTACATGAGAGAAAACGACCTGAGCACACAAAACTCTTTCTCTGTTTCCACCTTCCCTTCCTTTGCTTTTAGAGATGGGGAGAAAAGGTGAAAGTATCAACTGTCTCAACAACTCCTTCATCTATGGATAGAGTCAGTAGTCATAGCTTTATAGCTTCTGTAACGAACCGCACAGCTCAGTTTATAAATATATATCAACGCACAGCCCACATATATCACATAATAATCAAATATTTCTTGTCACCTGTGTGCATTGGTGGGAGTAGAACGTACTTATTTATGTGTGTCTGTTCATTTTACATGTACTCTTACTGTTGCCTTAATTAATTTTATTTTTCTCTGTCGCTGAATGCGAAGACCACCTAGAGGCCGGTAGATTGCATAAAAAAAAGCTGTCTTGTTCACAATAGCGTAGTAGTAGTAGTAGTGTAGCTGCTGCTGCTGATGCTACTGTTGTAGTAGTACAGATTTGTGTTCAATCAAATCTACGTTTTTATATGTTGTATATATTTTGTTCGTTATCTATATTATATCGACTTGTCTCTCTGAAGGTGACGCGACCGAAGGGAAAAGACTCAGCCAACAGACTGGTAGATGATAACAGGAAGGTCTAGTCTCTCTATATATCCTTCTTCTTTGAATAGCCGTCTGATTTTGGTGAGCTGTTGTGAGCAACTCCTTTCTCCACTCTTTATACGTTTTGTAGGTACATGAGAGTTTTTTTATGCAGGAGACATATAAACCGCACACACACTTGTTCTATTCTCCTACTCAAAGCTGCTTCTTCCGCAGAAACTGTGTTGAAGTAATAATATCAGCATGATGGCTATACCACCACCACCGCATCGGTAGTCCTTTTCCACCGTCACCAGTTTACCTCCATCGTTGGATCTTCGTGTAAATAGAATAAAATAGAAAGACGACACTCGTTTTCCAAATTCACAGTTTGTCTGTTAAAAAGCTACATATACAACGGTGTAGGGATATAAAACATACGTATAACAGCTTTCAGCTCAGCTTGTCACATGCACATCTTTTTTTTTTGTTGAATGTTGAGTTTTTTTCCCTTCCTTACTCTTTTTTTTAACTTGACTTGACTATTCAGCTCAACTCACAATCAGCTCAAGTCTTGGTCGTTTTGTCAGCAAATCTTGTAAGATTTAAAGCCAGAGAGCGCAGTCCCGTCCACTAGTAAAGTAGGTCCATATACAATAATAATAATAATAATAATAATAATAAGCACGTATGTAGGTATGTATATTATTTTTTAACACTTTAACGAAAAAGGCGGCAGATGAGACTTATTGTGCGAGTGTACCACTGAATTCGAGGAGATTAGTCTTCTTCCTCCTCCTCACTCTCTTTGGGTGATACACTTGACTGGTCCTTTTTCACTGCCGACTCAAGAACTGTTTACACACTGCTACTCTCTTTCTTTCTTTTTTTTTCTCTTGCTCTACATGTTATGTTGTTGCTGTTGTTGGTGGTGGAGATGGAAAAGTCAGCAGCAGCATCATCATCAAACCTTCATACATCATGGTAGTATCTTTTGCTCGCGCTGTTGTGTATACATTTATCACAGCTGTTGCTACTGCCGATGTTACATGTTTCCTGCTTCTTTGTTGCATTTTTTTTGTTCTTCTTTTTTTCCTCCAATTTTTTTTCAGTTTAGATGACGTTTAGTTGGATATATACCACCGCTTTTAGATATTTCTATTATTATATGGTATTATGGTAGCAGTCTGGGGACAGACAAGAAAAGGAAGGCAGCAGCAAAAGTCTCAAGTTTTTTTAGGAGGGTACTACCCTTTACTGTTGTGAGTCTTCTTGTGTCAGAAAAAAGAGCTCTCTTGGGAACTTCCAACAAGATTCACGTTTGGTTTTCAATTTCCACAATTCTCTATCTCTCTCTCTCTTTCTCTCTCTCCCTTTCACTTTTTGGCCTCCTTCTTAGTATTTATATTATATATTTTTTCTTCTCGGCAGCAGGAGCAGCAGGAGTCTGCCAGGCAGTTAACTTGTACAATTTCCAACCAATTTTTCCCTGATGCTTTTTCGCCTTCATTGCATTAGCGTCCACAAGGCTTAGTTGTTGTTGTTGTCGTTGGGTCCTTGGACGAATGTACAAATCTGCAAAGAAAAGAAGAAACCATACAAAAAAATGTAATCAAATATTACTCTCTCTTCTCTGATGTTGTGTAAAAGCTTAATAACTTGTATAATATGTACTACTACTACTACTGCTACTGCTACTACATTCATCTTTGATACAAACTGGGGCCATTTAATTATATGCCATCATCATGGCAATTTTGTTAAATTTATGGTACAAGCCTAAGAGGCCACGTCACAGGTAACAGTAAAAAGTAAATGGTATGATTATGTTTTTTTCTCTGCTAAATCTATTGTTATTATCACTACTGCTACTATACTACTACTATTTTTATATGAGCATACACTTGTAACTTGATGACTTGAAATTGAAAAAAAATGAAAGAAGATGTTATGCATGTATACACTTTAATATAATATTCCATTACAGTTAAGTTTGCACGCGTAACATTTTGACAGAAAATGGAAGACGGGAAAATGATACACTTCCTTACATAGTTATAGTTTAAAAAAAAGTGTCATGGTCGTCATAATATATTATATGAAAGAGGAGTAAAAGAGAGAGAGACAAGAATGAATGCAGTGAAGAATAAAAAAGAGGAGAGCAAGAAGAATGAGACTTGTCAGGGTTTGCATGATTACCTTACAACAATGAGACACACACACACAAAGCTAATAAAAAGATTCTTGGAATTTTGAGTGGTGGCGGTGGAGGTGCCAGGTGTAGCGTATTATTTTCATTATTATCATCATCATCATTCCCATCATGGCAAAGTGGTTGTAATACAAGAAGAAGCATTACTACACTACTTTCTTATGTACTACTATATTAACATGTAGTAATAATAGTCTACTTGACGTTTTACACGATGATATTATCATTACACACTTTCCAATTTCAGAGTCAGTAGGCTCATACGTAAGTCATGTGGATTGTAGGTATAAAATTTTATCTTAAAGACCTTTTATTAAAAACTTGACTTTTTCATTCCTCTAAATTGCTATATAGTAGTACATGCAAATTGTCATGTTTACAGAAAGAATCGCGAAATTAGAAAAAAACGGAACAGAGAGTTTTCATTTTGCCCTTCCGCCGGAATACCTTTACCTTTGTATCTCATTTTTGTCCTACGAAAAACGTCTTGCGCCGCTCTCAAATGTTCCGTCTTTAGTAAGTAATATGGTGTGAAA
The DNA here is from genome assembly GCA_027744595.1 of Paronellides praefectus. Lineage (NCBI taxonomy): Eukaryota > Metazoa > Arthropoda > Collembola > Entomobryomorpha > Paronellidae > Paronellides > Paronellides praefectus. The sequence goes on from JAITYZ010002310.1 coordinate 31,315, forward strand.
TATGAAGTTGTAAAAAATATATTATTTTTTATCAGTTCTCATTCTTATTGCTTTGAGACACCTGTGTCCCACCAGCTCTACACGACATGCAAGAAAGTGTGTATGTAGTATGGGCTAGGGAAATAAACCCATTAATACACATCTGTTCCTTGGAAATCCATGGAAATGAAATATATATAAAGTAGATACTTGGATTCATGGTTTTTCACATGGAAAAGAAAGAAATCAGTTGGAAAGGCTCAACAACAAATGGAAGATTTAGATTTTCTGGATCAAACCGTATTTTAGTTTTTATTCCACTGTCATCCACTTACCTATACACCACATACCTATTTTTTACTTTTATTTATTTGTGATGCTTGTGTGTTAAAAGGATATCATTGGATTATATTATTTTACCAAATACAAGTCAGCTTCTTACTGTATTAATCCGATTTTCCAGAAAAATATGATCACAATGACCGAAAGCATATAAGCAGTAAACAGGTTGTGACGCATTTGGTAAATGCACACGAAGAAAAAGTAAGCACCTGAGCACAAGGACGTCGCAAGTACTTTTTATTTTACTAATATGTTTTCTTCCCAATTTTTATTCAAGATGATGATTTTCATCCTTCCCAATACATTCTATATACAATATATAGTGCCCATGTATTATATCACTATATCAGGTATTTATTTTTTTCATAATTTGATACTCTGGAGGTGTTGGCAATAATAATGATAATAATAATGAGTCATTAGAAGTGAATGTCACAAAAGACTGTCAGGTTATAAGTATGATGTAAAGGTAGGTGAAATTCTTTTCTTGTGTATTAATTAGAAAGAGAGATGAACAGAACAGGAACATGAACAAAAGTAATGCCGTATCTATATCTTATGTATGTCTAATTATTTTAACAACGCCGCGCCACTACAAATTGTACTTCATATCATTTCGATGACACTGCCGCCTATGTCGCTGCTGCTGCTACTACTGATAATAATAACGATGGCAAAGGTCCACGCTAAGCCCACGAAAAGTTCTTTTTTTTTCTTTATCAAGTGCTTCTCTCCACACTCAGCCCACATCATACATACCTAACTTGAACTTGTGTAAGTAAAGATGTTTTTTTCTTGGAGAAAGAGGCCAGGAAGAATTGCCTTCAAGCTAGGCTTACTACTTCGAAAATCGAACCATCCACCTTTCCCAGCTTTTTGAGAACGTATAGCGTATAAGTATATAGGGCATACGCATTACTTAACTTTTCCCAGAGAGAAAAGGAGAAGCATCAGATCAGCATCACTACCCATATTACCTCATTCATCTTAAGGACATTTATGTGTATATGGCATATTGGGAAAGTATTGATATCTTGAAGGGATGCGTCGGTACATCTTTGATGTAGCTTGGCTCGTAAAAAAAGTTTATCCTTATTTTCGCTAGAACAGCAGTATACCACCACCAACACCACAACTTTACATATAAGTAAATATGTATAAGTACTTACTTAAGTATATCAAGTATATATACATTCAACGTATACTCATGTACCTAATACATAAATGTAATATGTTATACGATCAAGCAAGCGCTTACTTATAATAGGGGAAAAAGGGTTAGAAAAGAGTGACAGTAGTGTGGGAGCCTGTGAGTCTGACAGCCCGATAGAGATAGAGTCAATAAAGAAGCATTATGTTATACAGGTTATCTTTTACCATAATAAGAAATCATCTTTCTCACAAGACAGTTTCTCTCATTTCTCCACATGTTACTTTATTCGTTTTTTTAGCTACACCATCGTCATCACCATTGGCAGTAGTACACGCCACCTACTTACTGTCTCCACATCTTGTCTTGCACTTCTTTTCTTTGCCGATGACAGAGGATTATTTTTTTTGTGAGATATCCTGTAACAACCGATGGAACCGAAGCAAGATAGCAAGGCAGCATTGAACTGATTGTGAATCACATTGAAGTAGAATCGAAAAGTGAGATTTCGTGTGTGTGTGTGTGTGTGGGCGAGAGATAGAAATATGGGGAAAATATTATATTTACTGTGAGTTGGGCTCCAAGTTAAGTACGTAATAATACAGATTGGTTTTTCTTTTGTAAAAACTATTTTGAGCTGAAAATCTATACAATTCTATGGATGATGTTGGACCTAATATGCAGAGGTGTTTGGTTGGTTGATGGTGATGGTAGTTAGGTGAAGTCGGATGGCAACCCAATTCGGACAATATCTTCATTATCATGTATCTTACAATACGAAGGCTTTATTATTCATGTGTCCTTTTGATACTTTCAGTAATCATTTACATCTTTGTCATTAATGTGTAGGAGGTAGCTGGAAAGATGTCTTCATTTGTTAGATTGGAATTTTTGTCTGCGAAAAAGAGCGAAATCTGTCGTCAATACTGCATTATGTTGACAGTGAAATCTGATACTAAAAATAGAAAGGAGGAGGGGAGTAGAAAATATTGTAAATGCCAAATGACAAGTTTAAGCATGCTAACAAGGAGACTTGAGGTGATGTGTACAAGAGTTTCCAATGCACGCACCTACGTATGCAATGCAAAAAATGTTTTATTTGCCAAAATCTTGTAAATTTAACACGTTAGCCTAAAAAAGCAGCTCTCTCCGCTTTTATATCCCTTTGTGTCGCGCACTATTGCGCTCTTACACCTGTTCCTAGCATGTTTGAAAAATTGAAACCGAACCAACCAATACAAAACATTTTTGCGTGTTACATATACGCGTTTCTTCTACGAGAAACCATTTTTTTGCATTTTCTCATAACACCCCATAGAACAAGAAAAACTTGCCGCATTATAGTTTTACAATTTACCAACTTCCCTTATGGGTTAAAAATTGCGACAACATCTTTTCAATGTACTACAACAGCCATGCCAGCAATAAGAAGCATATAATATATTACTTAATAAAAATTCAGCCAAAGTTATAAAGTAATAATAATAATAATGTAAACTCGTCTTTTCTCTTTCATTTCTCAAGCAAGCTGACACGAAACTGTATGCAATATATATCTATTGTGCATTTTTAGTACTGTTTGTACACGACTTGATGTTGATACACATACAAAAAAAGAAAAAAAGAGGAAAGACTACCTATATTTGCCTATTTGCCCATCCGGAATCGTTCTATTTATTCTTCCATCATTTCTTTTATTAAACACACACTAAATTGCTGTATAAAGTAAAGTGGTAGAAGGCAGCATAGCTAGTTAGGATAATGGCTAGTCCTTTCTTTCATTAAACAAAATTTCGTTTCATTTTCATCCATTATTCCTACTGTTATTATCCTCTCACATCACAAAAAAAATATTGTACAAAGCTTATTTCTCTACAAAGCTACACAGCTAAATTTCTATACTACCACTATCCATTCAATAATACTACAATACTTATCCTTATTTCAAGCTTCTGTTGTTATGCTGCAATTTTTATTATTGAAGTATTACATATTTATTGCCATTGAGATTGAGAAGTTATATTAGCCTTAAAAGTCATTATTATTTTCTCCTACCATTCCTTTTTACTCCTTTCTTTCCACATTCTGTTCCTCATTTCAGGAAATAATAATAATAATAATGCAACTTTGTCAAAATCGGATGTAAACGTATTAAAAATTCTCAATCAAATACCGTCCCTTACTTAAAGTTGAAAGCAGAGGAAAATGAGTCTTCAAAAATGAAAAGACAGCTACATTGACAGTTTGGACACAAAACCTAAAACCACCAACAATTTTTTTTCATGGTATCTCAAAAATAAAGTTTTAGCTGTCAACAATGTAGCAAGCATATATATATATATATATATTTATATATTTAACAACTAACAACAACAATATAAGTACATGATAATAAAAGTTTTTGTGTGCGCTTCAACTTCAACAAAAGGGCCACCACCATTATCGTCACTATCATACAAACCAGAAACAACAAGGAAATATAATAATTAAAAAAACACACAGAGGGAAAAGTATTTAACAAGAGGAAATTTTGGAATAACAAAGCAACATCATCAACAACAACAACAACAACTGAGCAGAAAGTTAATTATTATTTTAAAACTCAAGAAAAAGTTTAGGCAAACATGGGAAACATTATAATTACTATAACTCCTCTTGTGATTATCATTGTTATTATGTGAAATAACTTTTTTTGCATCTGTGCACAAAGCCGCTTGATGCTATATATTTATTAATCAAGTAGCACAGAAATAGAGACTAAAAGTACGAAAACAGGGTTTTGTTTTTTCGTTAATCACATTAATCACAAGTTGTACCGTCCTTTTACTTTTTGCTAACGAATTAAATTTAAATAATCCACTTTAACTACCTATTTACTTTTTTGTTGGAAAAACATAAGTTTGTACTAAAATGAAATGAAAAAACAAATCTGTGCGAGAATGAATCTAATGCATTATTATTTGAATAACAAGAAATGCTACAAATGACCACACAGTTTACATACTTATTATCCCATCAAAACTTTAGTATTCTTTTGTAGTCTGCATTTAACTACATGGAAATTGAAAGGAGAACAAAAACTTTGAGGATTTCTAGGAATCCATGAAAATTTTTGGGATTCACGTTTTTATCTTTTTTTTATAAAAAAGCATAAGGGAAAAACTTTCAAATGCTTTTATGACGTTTTGCTTTGATAGTTTTGGTTTTTTGTAAAAAAAAAATAAAAACCAAACAAACTTACAAGTGGTAAAAAAACTTATTGAACAGTAGACTTTTTTTAGTTTTGTTAGTTTGCTGGCGGTGACAGCGTAATATTATTGATAGTGGGAAAGGAAAGATATATGCTGTTTTTACATATATTAATAATATGCTATATAAATATTACTACTTTATAAAATATTTATATAAACTTTTTGTTTTAGAAAAAGCTGGTAAAAACATATGATACGGAGCCAACTTCTTTTTTTTAAATGCATTTATTTGTATTTAAAACCGCTATTCTATCTAAAAGAAACTCTCTTTGTTTTTTTGTAGATATTATCCCTATTTCATTATATTTTTTTTGCACGACTGTGTCCTGTGTCTGTTATTCTATGTATGTCTAAAAATCAATGACGTCATTCATTCCTTTCTCTTTTCTCAAAAATATGCAGCCTTTTTGTTCATCTTCTATTTCCTTTCCCCCTTTTCCCCTCTACAAACATGGACTAGAAACTAGAATTAACTCAAGTTGAAAATAACGTTTTCTTAAACATAATGTCTCACTTTATGAATATTTAATAGTGAAAAACAAGCATACAGCTACAAAAAAACTTGTACATTTTTTTCCCATTCCGCATGTAATACTACGCTCTTGTGGTGTGCAAAAAAAACAAGTTGTAACATTTAAGCACACCATCGGTACTACTGCCTATGACTATTACCAGCCATCTAACATTCACTCACTGGAGCAGAAATAGGGATGGAGGAAAACAGAGAGAGAGAGAGAGAGAGAAAAGGACTAATATTCTTGAAGTTCCTGTTATTTCTCGTTTGAAATGACACACTCACTCTCAACTTCCTCCGATAAAATAGCACTACACACTCACTATACACAACCACGCTGCTATTTTTTCTCTCCCTTTCTCTCTTTTAACGTATTCCAGAGAATAAATAAATAGGATAGAGAACAGGCTAGCTTGAAAATTGTGTGGATGTAAATAAGAAGACGCTTTTTACAGTGGTGTGTGTTTGCAAAGAAATAAATGAGGAGGAGGAGGAAAGGAGAAAAAAAATTGTAAGAGCAGCAGCAAAAGCAAAAGACAAAATAAAAAGTGGAGTATGTGTAGTAAACTTATTATTATACTATTATAAAGCTTTTTTCTGAATATTATAAAAATGGTGATGTGATGGTAGGTTGGAGAACTGAACTATTCAGTTCCAAACGTGGAAAATCTGTAAGTACTTAACTTTACATTACTACATTGTTGTTGTCTTTTGCTCCTTCTTCTTGTGCCTCCTTCCTCCTCTCTCTTTCAAGTTGCTACCATGATGACGATAATATTGTAGTATTTTAGATAGATATTCAAAATGCTTGTGTTGTGTACGCTCAAGGGCATAAACATGAATGCATGGAAACCACACAGGCACACAAGAAAGTAAGGTACATGATTATTATTATTATTATTATTATGGCTTGTGTGTGTGTGGGTACATTGTGTCTAGTATGTGTGTGTGCACGTTGAGCATCATGAACGAGGAAACTTTACTTTTTTCTTTTTTCCAACTACTTATTTGTTTCAGCCATCATCATCAGGCAGACAGGACACTTCTTTTGCTACTTTGTAAAAGGAAGTCTAGCTATTTTTTATGTGATGTTTTAATGGAAAAGCAGAAGAAGCAAAAAAAATATGAAAGAAGATGAAGAAGGCAAGAGAAAAGTAGCAAAAGTAAAGTGGAAAGAGAGTAGCGTGCCCACTCTTTCTCTCTCGCTTCCTACTTATTTTTTTCTTGTTTTTTTTTATTTTTCTATTTCTTATTCTCAGCCTCTCGAAAATGTCTAAAGACAAGGAAGAGTGACGTCTAGTCTACTTTGTACAAAATATGCTGAGAGCAAAAAAAACATTCTTTCCGAAAAAATTTCCAACTAATAAAAGAAAGAGAAAAAAATTGTGGATCTTGAAAAAAATATTCATTATAATTATATATTCCACATATGTTAGAGGCTACAGGTCCATTCACAGCCACTTTGATGGCCCTCCATTCTTTTAAATTAACTGGTGATGTGATTGCGGTGGTGGTGGTGGAAGGCGGTTTGTGATAGGTTGTGATTTTGATTGCTATTGAGCGTGTGTGTGTTTGCACGTAGGTATGTATGTTTGAGTCTCATCTTCTGTGTGTTTGCACTTCATGGCATCTTTTTTTTGTCTTCAGTTTTTTAAGTATGGTAGTGGGTAAACCACTCTCTTTCACTTTAGAAACCAGCAAATAAAAGAATTAAAAAAATGTGAAAAGACAAATTGACAAGATGGTGGTATCTTGAAGTAAGTAACCAAAATTTAACTACCTTTCAATCTCATCTTCTTCTTCTTCAAAATAAAAAAAACTCTAGCCCGGATCCATGCATCAACAAAAAGCTTTTACGATACACTAGTAGCGTAGCACATCATTGTCGTAAAAATTGTGTGTATGTTCGAAAAAGAAAAGGTGAAAAAAAAGAAACTGTGAACACCGTAGATAAATATATTGGTATCCCTATAAAGCTTCATATAATCCTTGTCGCCATAAATCAGTTGGGTTATGAACTTGTCTGACAACAAGGCTTCCATACATACATATATACATGACATGGCCATGGACATGAGCTCTTATGTAATTTTTTCCAAACTAGAACCTGTCTATACAAATAAACTTTACTCGGATCCTCCTGCCTCCTTGCTTTTCTTCTTCTTGCTCCATGTTAAGGAACAAATACGATTTATTATGTACCGTCATCTTGCTTTTCTACAAGATTCGATTTTTGTTGTTGTTGTTGTTGTATGTGACTCCCTTGATTCTTAAAAAAATATTCCGATATAATACCAAATAAAAAAATGTACTTTGGGTGGGTGAAATGTGGAGGTGGTGACAATGCTCCAAAATACAAAAAAAAATAAAATGAGGTTGGCTAGTGCGCCGATAAAACCAATGCTCCATTTCAAGACAAAATTTAATATATTTTTTTCTCTCGCTTTCTCTCCCCTTCTATCTCCACCTTATTTTTTCAACATGAATCATGCCCATGAGGATGAATATAAAAGATGAAGGTGTGCTTTTAGCACTTGTTTTAATGTTTTAAGAGCCATCCATAGACATACAAGAAAAAAGCACCTCTCTCCTTCTCTCTCTCTCCAACAAAAAATAAGTATATCAACCAACATGTATTTCCCAGTACATTGCACATAAATCTTGATCGGCTCACCATACTCATTCAGATGCACATTAGCAATTTGTCTAGAGAAAGAGCAGAGCATTTCAAAGCACCATAGGAGGTGCTTCACACAAGAACACAAGAAGAAGGAGAAAAAAATAAATCATCCCATTTCACCATAAAGTTCTTTTTCATTCAACTTTCATAAAGAAAGCACACCGCAGTAAGCAAAGCACACCGTTATTTCACGTTTCATAAATAAAGGCAGTCCACCTTCAAATGTACAGGGAAAAAATACTGCTATATATATGCCATCCCCCACCTAAATTTCTTTTTTGTGCTTCAATATTATCATCAAAGCAGCAGTAGACCAAAACACACAATAAAAAAAATCTAAAGACACATAAAAAAGGAATCAAGCCAAATTGTTGGCTGAATAAGCAGTAGTGAAGAGGGGGTGGCGAGGAGGATTAATTATGCAGATGTGAACCCAATTTCTCTTCAATTCCTATTTTTTTCTTTTCCCTTTTCAAGACAACAGACGCTTTCCTTCATCTTTAGATTGGGATCTTTTCAAACAATAATGTTATCTTGCACACAGTGTTCCCTGGTGACAATGAGAGATACATTCTTCGTACTCTTCGTTACAATGGAAGAAGACAACAGCAAAACCAAGAGCATTTCTGAGAACAGACAACAATTTCCTTATCCGGTTGCTGATGTTGATAGTCATCATCATCATCTTCAACATCGTCCTAATATCATCATCATCATCATTTTTTCCTACTAGTCCACCAATCCAACTAATGTTCTGTTCTTCATCGTCGTCTTCTTCTTTTTTTTGCATTTTTTCTCAATCTCCAGCTTTTGTTCTGATGACGACACGATGTGATGACTGGTGATAGTGATAGCAGCACACAGAATAGCAGTGGCGGTGATGGTAGCAATGGAGCAACTCAACTCAGCAACCTTTAATATTTTCAATTAATTCCATCCATATCCATCCATTCTTAACTCCCCCTCTGTGAATATGCCTTATGCTGTCGCTGACGATCATGCTGAAGGGGAGGGATCTTTTGAAGTTTTACTTGCGATTTTATTAATTCCTTGTTTTCCACAACAAATAATACATTAGCTTACGCGTATATGCATGTGTGTGTGTGTTCTGGCAAATGGGTGGCTTCTCTCTCCACTCATTGTAGAGTTGTTTTATGTCTATTTGTTGTCTTGTTCGCCAAGTCACTGTCGCCGTCGTCGTGTAAGATGATAACAATAATATAACTTGTGGTAAAAAATATAATCTTTCTACTATCAATAATACAAACTTACATTTTTATTCCGGTCAGTTTACGGAAAGCATCTTCCAAAGTTACATACATATAGTGTGTGTGTGTGTGTGTGTGTGTGTGTGTGTGTGTGTGTGTGTGTGTGTGTGTGTGTGTGTGTGTGTGTGTGTGTGACGCTATAGATTGTTGTTTGTGTTTTTGATGAATGTGAATAATATTCATCATTTTGATGTAGGTATATAAACACGTAGGAATAGTAGACACAGACATCATGAGACACACAAGTAAACAAAGTTATCGTAAGCTTTTTAGTACTACAATCGTTTGTGGTAGCAGCAGTAGCAGTCATCAACCTTTTTCTTGTGCTTTCCTTTTTTTGCTCTTCTGTTGCTGTTTTGCTACTACTACTGCATATTATGATTATTATCTGGTCTTCGTCACGTCCATTTCCCAACGGCAGCTACTATACCACAACCTTTTACTGCTGCTCAGTAGTCAGCCAGTACAGACTTTTGCCGAGGACGGCCAACCGAGAATTATTATTGTGAAAAGACAGAAGATGAAGAGGAAATGAGCAACATATATAGTACGTCACGTCAGCCAGAAGCAGCCAAGTTTATATTCACCACATCCAGTCAACCATTCAAACATCCAGTCAGTCAAGTCAGCAACAGCAGCATCAAAGCAAAGCCAGGGAAAATACAAGGCGGGCACAGGCATCAGGAGATGAATTCCAAGAAGAAGGAGAAGACAGGCAGTGTTTTATTCATCTCATCATGCAACAACATAACATTGTATACCATATTTACGAAATATATTATTGCATGGCTGTATATGGTGTGCCGGTGGTGGATGTTTTGATGATGAAAGCAAATAGACATGAACTGGTTTGAAAAGAGACAGAATCGCAGCAACAGCAGCAGTGGGGAGATGGAAATTGTGAATGAGAGAGAGAAAGACACAAGAGAGAAGAGAGATGAATGGCGTGAAAAGAATTTTATACACTGCAGCAGCAGTAGTAGCACCACCAACAACAACACAACGAGCTTATAATGTATGTATATAGGTAGTTAGACAAGGTTTGAAAAAGTAGATATGGATTTAGCATTTAAAAAAATGGATTCTGTAAGAATCAACATCCTCGCACACGCATTGTACGCATCCCAGTTCTCTTGCACTCACTCATTCGTAATTCACAGAAAACCCGGATTAGATATCAAATAATAATATCTCTGATCTGCTATGAGTGTGTAATAAAACGTATTGTGAAAGAAAGTGCAAAAAAAGATATCGCATTGTATCAGGATCGTTACGATATGATACTCAATAGACAGATGGAAAACCCGATCTGAATTATTCCTTTGATGTTCCAGGGTAATATGCACGCACACACTCAATGCACACAATATGCTTTTCTAATAATTCTACATTTTTTTATTTCTTTGTAAAATAAAACGGGGGTAAGGTGAGGCAGAATATCAAGAGATATGGCAAAAGGGAAGGTAAATACAATTTTATACGGCATATGTGTTCCATCATGTTTACAATTCAATTTCTATTCTTCTTGTTTACGTATTTTTTTCCTCCGGTGAGATGTACCTACTATTCTACTTCATGTAGTCATTCAATATTTGAACTTTTACTATTTTTTTTTACTTATATCGCTACCTAGTGCTCTGATAAAGTAAAAAAAATCATCGATAAAAGTCATCTACTAAAAGAAATTGCTGGTATCGTGATGATGCTGATGATGGAAAGTGCTGTGATATGATGATGTATGCTAATGGCAATGGCGGTAGCGCGGCAATAAAGATGAGGATATTTTTTCTCTCTCCAATGTGTGGTATTTGAAAAAAAAATATTATACGAGACCAGACCAAGCCCCCGACCGAATCTTTAAAATTTATTCATTACATTCACCTCATTGAACACAGAGTTTTGTTGCTTTGTGTCCTTGTCCAATGCTTTCCTATACTTTGGTCTAACCTTTACTGTGGTCTAAAATGTTTAATGCTTCTTCTTCTACTTCTTCTTTGTGTCTTGTGTAGACGACAAAACCGCAAGGAGAAAAGGAAACTTTGCAAAAACCAAAAAGAAAATGAGACCACATCACACACACACACCTTTCCCTTTTCTCCGGCAAATCCAAAGCACGCACACATAAAAGAGCAGAATATAAATACACACACACCTGGTGCTATATATGCTTGATCACTAAATGTGCTACTGTTATTATTACCGTATAACAAATAAAATACGTAATGCCATATTCCTCTTAAAATATAAACTACAACAATGACTTAAGCCACAGCAGCAGCGGTTTGTATTGTAATATAACTAATACATAAAATAGAACACAGATACATACGCGCGCACACACACACTCATCTACACAAATTTCAAGTTTGCCCTGGCCTGGAAAAAAAATTAGCATGAAAACTAAGCGAAAAAAAGTTTTTCTTTTAAACTAATCTGCCCTTACATTACCAATCATACATGCATGTTTGTATATATGTTTTTTAAAAACCTTAAAAGCTTTTAAGGATGAAATGCATCTTGAACCAATTTTTTGGATACAGGCTAGTAGTAATTTAGTAATCTCTCAAACACACTATTTTAAATGTCACGTATGTAGTATATGCATAGGCATAGAGTAAAGTGCGGATAGAGGTCCTTAAACATAAAAAAGGGAAAAAAACAAAATACAAGGTCTATTCTTACAAAGAGAGAAATATTGAATAGGAAGTTATATGAGAGTAAGTTTTATGCATGTTTGTTAGGTATACAAATATATAAATTTTTATGGTCTACTTCCTTTTTACTTATAAAGTTATTTTATTTATTTTTTCTTCGTCCTTTCTCCCTCTTCACGTCTTTCTTTTTGAATGTGACCGGTAAAACTAGGAACAAGACCGTTTGCGTCCCCGCTACCACTATATACGCTGTTGTTATTATTATTATTATTATCATCACCATCGTCGTCGTCGTCGTCATCATCATCATTGAAGCTATTAGGAAAAGTAAGGTTAGTTTAGTTGACTGTATAGTGGCTGCTCGTGCTGGTAGAAGGAACTTGTGCTTCTGATAGTCATTCACATTTCCCATCAGTATTCCACACACTCGAGTTATTCGTGCCGAGGAAGAGCAAAAGCGGAAAACCATTTATCACGTCAAAAATACTTTGCCTGGTCTGCCTTTTTTTGGTGGGGGGAAAGATATGGGATCAGTGAACGTTCACCACAGTCCACTTTTCCAGAAAAGCCCAATGATCGATCTGTTCCTCCTGTTACTCAACATTTACTTCAACAACTGATTCAAATTCAAGAAGAAGAGTAGAGATAGGAGTAGAGAGAGCGAGAGAGAGAGAGAGAGAGAGTGAAGGAGAAGGGGACCATCACGAATAAGAATATGAAGAAGAAGCAGAAATAACTTAAAGAGTGACACAGAAAAAAGGCAGTAGCAGCAGGAAAAATAATGCTTACCGCACTGCCATCGCCATCACCATAAAAAACTGACCCTCTACTCTCTTTTTTATGCCGTACATTTTCCAATATCTTTTCTTGCATACTTGCGAGTCACCACACCATATCGCAACACAACCTTTTCAATTCTTTGCAGTTTTATATATATTTTTTTCTCCTTCTTTCATGTTCAAGCCCAGTATTTCAACCAAGATGGCCTTTTGCATTTGCACCAGTTGTACATTACATCAAACAGGACATCCCACACTCACTCACACACACATATACACATACATACATTTAAACTACTATAATATTTACCTAATATATATATATATATAAAACTGGTTGGTATATATATTTTTTTCATCCTCCGAGGCCAAGGGAAACCAGAAAGGTGTATGTATTTTCTTTGGATCTTGCAAGGCAAAAGGCATGCATATGGCGACAATATATTATATACCCTTCTCTCTTCTGCTCCTCTGCCATGCCACCAACAACAAAAATCTTGCGGAGAGTGAGAGAGAGCTGGCTCAAACCACATTCCACGACCTCATCTCTCCCTTCCTCTCCTTCTCTGTCGCTGTTAAGTATAAGGCAATTAATAAATTATTTACATGTAACATGCTAGTAAGGTCCATAAAGCTTAAGAATCCCTGACGAGCACACGATGCATGGGATGTTTTTTTTTAAAAAAAGAGATAGAATGTAGGCCATCATGATAACGTTGATGATGATGATGACGACGACGATTTCGCCGTGGTTTGATGGTCTGTAAAAGACTGACTGAGTGTGAGTGAAAGTTTACTACTTTCTCCATTTACCTTAGGGAGACGTGTACTTACACAACAAGCTGAATTACTTAGTACTCCGTCGTTACTTACATGTTTTATAGAAAATAACTTAAAAAACTAGACTACAAGAATGGTATACATGCTTACATTATTTAAAATGATGATGTATGTTTGTATTTTTTTCACGTGTAAGAAAATAAATGATAGACTGCACATTTTATGCTGCCATAATAATTGTCATCTAAAAAAGGAGGGACTGAAGTTGTCAGACGGAATGCTTTATTACCAACTTTTCAATAAAGTTTATCAACAAAGCAAACCAACCCTTTATTTTTCTCCTCACCTCCTCCCACGCCACTTAGATATTTCAATAAGATCAATTTGTCAAGTCAAGATGGAGTTACACAATGAAACCTGATAATGGCGGTAACGACACAGCCCAAGAATGAATACAAGCACAACACAGCCAATAATTGCATTGTTAGAAGGCTAGCTAGGTTTATTGCAAATATACTTATATTTTTTTAAACTGGTAGTAATTCCATTCCCTTTGCCGTCTCTGGAGCTTTATTGCCTCTGGCTGTTAGACACATGAATGAACACACACGCTTGGATGCTTAAAGTTGAAAAAAGAATTGCCGACAAATTATTTTTTCTTGTTGCAATTAAGTAGTACCATGGAAGCTTACGACTGACTGGTAAATGTCAAAAGTTATTAGTTTCTAGACTTGTTATAAACTTTCACTGCTAACTATTTAGCAATGAAAGTTATGTAATTGCTGGGGGAAGTTTCATTTAATTCCTTCATGGAAACAAGACGATAGTAATAATAATAATAATAATAATAATGATAGCTGAAATATAGAACATAAAGAGAAAAAGGAGTTACTGGATTGTACATGGAGACAGGAACACGAAAAGACGCAATTAGTGAAAGGATAATAAACTACTTGTTTTCTTCTTATCCCATTCTTATTTTAATGGGACCAAAAAGTCTATTGCAACAAAGGCAATTTGCAATTTAATGGCAATCCATTAGATAACAGCAAAAAAATAAAAATAAATAACAAACAAGGTAGAAGAACATAACTTTGACTTTTTTCTCGTCTTCATGTCTCATCATCATTAACATGGTCATCATCAGTCATGTTGTTATGTCTAAAGAAAAACTAGTTTGCGTACTTGTTTGCGTCGCGCGTCGTAACATCCAAAAAAAAAGAAGATACTTGTGCAATTATCCCTCCAGTACTAAAAAAACCATATAATAATATTGATTTATCAATAATACTTATGCAAAAGTGAGAATGTTTTGCAAAGTAAAGACATACTATTCTGTTAATATAACATACGAAGGGTGTTTCTAAAGTTTCCGGAAGTCTTTGATTGGGTATAACTTTTAAACGGTTGGAGC